>WBZZ01000603.1:272500-277500 GCA_019918135.1 Paulinella micropora
ACATACATACATACATACATACATACATACCTACATACCTACATACATACATACATACCTTTTCCATCAGACACTTTGAACACTACGCCATAGTCTTTCGATAGATACACAGATACATACATACATACATACATACATACATACCTTTGTTATCAGACACTTTCAACACCACTCCATAGTCTTTCGACATATACATAGATATATTTATTTACATACATACATACATACATACATACATACATACATATATACATACATACCTTTTCCATCAGACACTTTGAACACTACGCCATAGTCTTTCGACCAAACGATACCTAGTACGTACGTATGTATGTATGTATGTATGTATGTATGTATGTATCTGTCTGTCTATCTATCTATCTATCTATCTATCTATCTATCTATCTATCTATCTATCTATCTATCTATCTATCTATCTATCTATCTACTATCTATCTATCTACTATCTATCTATCTATCTATCTATCTATCTATCTATCTATCTATCTATCTATCTATCTATCTATCTATCTATCTATCTATCTATCATTTGAACACTACGCCATAGTCTTTCGACTAAACGATACCTAGTACGTACGTACGTATGTATGTATGTATTTATGTATGTATGTATCTGTCTATCTATCTGTCTGTCTATCTATCTATCTATCTATCTATCTATCTATCTATCTATCTATCTATCTATCTATCTATCTATCTATCTATCTATCTATCTATCTATCTCTATCTGTCTATGTATCTGTCTGTCTATCTATCTATCTATCTATCTATCTATCTATCTATCTATCTATCTATCTATCTATCTATCTATCTATCTATCTGGGGGGAATGTAGAGGGCCAGCTGCTCAGTGCTCCGGCCCAAAACCAAACCCCTACAACGACGGTTTTGTGACCGCCGTTAATCGCGCGCAGCGCAAGGGCTAAACAGGCGACCATCTCCCGACCGGGGCCGTGATACAAACGGGTGATGAAGTCGGGGTTGTAGAAGGTAACTCACAACGAGCGTGAATTCCTGAAACCTCGGCTTGATCGTGACATCATCTCCTTATGGCACACGCCCCTGGGGGAGTGTTTCAGTGGCTGTTCTGTATTCAAAAGGGCTCGGCTACCTTTCGGCTTGAACTGGGCACAGACAGCGGGCCGTGGTTGGTGCGCGGCTGAAGTGCTGAGAGATCTTGCTCTGGGGTAGTAAAGGAGGCAATCGCTTTTTAAGCTACGCTACGCCCACAGATTGAACATATCTATCTACCCTATCTTTTGAACACTACGCCATAGTCTTTCGACCACTCGATACCTTGTATGTATGTATGTATGTATGTATGAATGTATCCATGTCTGTATGTATGTACGTACGTACATATGTATTTACGTATGTATGTATGCATGCATGTATGTATATATGTATGTATGTATGTATGCATGTATGCATGTATGCATGTATGTATGTACGTACGTATGTACGTATGTATTTACGCATGTATGTATGCATGTATGTATGCAATGTATGCCTGTATGCATGTATGTATGCATATATGCACGTATGTATGCATGTATGTACGTATCTATGTACCACTGGCTTTCGTCCTGCGTGTCGTGATCGACTCCTCACCCCTCGACAGCGATTTCCCTTCTTCCCCAACTTCCTCTTCTTTTCCTTCCTTCCCCGCTTTCCTCGCCATCTTCTCTCCCGCATTTCCCTTCACCTCCTGTGGATTTCCCTTTCCTTTCCCCTTCTCCTTCGCGCTCTCTCCCCCAGCCGCTTCGCCTTCCCTGTCTTCTTGTCCATCCTCTTCCTCTGTCTTCATATCTTCCACATCGTTGCTCCTCACCGGTAACCACCTCTCCCCTCTCTCCTCCTTCCCTTCCTCCCTCACCGCCGTTTTTTGGCTCGACCCGCCTTTTTTCTTCCCCGCTGCCCCTCCTTCGCCTTCTTGATCCTCCTCCTCTGCTGCTACCTCCTTCTCCTCCTCATCGTCCCCCTCCTTCTTCGAATTCCTTCCTTTACCCCCTCCACCCTTTTGCTCTTCCCCTTCTGCTCCCTCCTGCTGCTTCTCCTCCTCCTCCTCCTCCTCCTCCTCCTCCTCATCTTCCTCCTCCTCATCCCCCGTCTCCTCTGCTTCTGCTTTTGTTCCCTTCTCACCCCCTTCCCCTCCTTCTCCTTTTCCTTCCTTCCTCTCCACCAGCTCTTTCTCCTCTTCCTCCTCTTCTTCCCCTTCTCCTTCCTCATACTCACTCTCCTCCTGCTCCTCCCCACCATCCTCTCCTTCTCCCTCCTCCTCCTCCTTCCCTTCTCCGCTTTTTTCCACATCATTTCCGCTTTTCTCCGCCGCAGCAGCTCCTTTGTCTTTTTGACCCGCCTGATCGACCCCTTTGCCTTTTTGTTCCGAGGCCGATTCGGACTGGCCTGGATGGAGTCTGAGAATGTGTTGACTTCTTGTCCATTCGCGAGTGAAGCCTAGATAGATAGATAGATAGAAAGAAAGATAGACAGATAGACAGACAGAAAGATGGACAGACAGACAGATAGATAGATAGATAGATAGATAGATAGATAGATAGATAGATAGATAGATATGTAGATAGGCAGGTAGGTAGATAGATAGATAGATAGATAGATAGATAGATAGACAGATAGACAGATAGATAGATAAATAGATAGATAGATAGATAGACAGAATGTGTTGACTTCTTGTCCATTCGCGAGTGAAGCCTAGATAGATAGGTAGATAGAAAAAAGACAGATAAATAGACAAATAGACAGATAGATAGACAGATAGATATGTAGAGAGGCAGATAGATAGAAATATAGATAGATAGATAGATAGATAGATAGATAGATAGACAGATAGACAGATAGATAGATATGATAGATAGATAGATAGATAGAAAGATAGATAGATAGATAGATAGATAGATATATGGATGGATAGATAGATATATAGATAAATAGATAGATAGATAGATAGATAAATTGGTAGGTAGGTAGAGATAGATCACTAGGTAGAGATCAATTGGTAGGTAGACAGGTAGGTAGATAGGTAGGTAGGCAGGTAGGTAGGTAGGGTAGATCGACAGCTAGGTGCCATGTATAAACATGTTTGATAAGGGCATTGAATCACATGAGAAGTTCCTTGTCCATAACCACAATAATGACTTCAAACGTTTCATTCTCAGCCGGTTCTGACCTTTGCGGCTTGTGTAGTGGCTCATTTGAAAGCTCTCTTCAAGAGCTTTCTAATGAGCCATAACACACGTTGTAGATGCAAATATTGACTGAGATCGAAACGCTTGAAGTCATTGTTCGTTGTGCTTAAGAAATAGGAACTTCTCATATTAAGAGAGTTATTTTTTAGGGTAGGTATGTATAGTGAGCTTCACGGTCACCACCTCATAATCTGGTAAGGTGACAGAGAAAACTACACATGATCTTCGGTTTCGCCAAATTTCCAAGTGTCTTACGGGCTCGCCGGCCCGGCCCGGCCCGGCGAGCCCGTAAAACACGTGGAAATTTCGGCTAACCGCGGAATATAATATGAGAAAGTTCCTATTTCGTAAGCAGAACGAGCAATGACTTCAAGCGCTTCGATCTCAGTCAATATTTGCACCTACAGCCTGTGCTATGGCTCACTAGAAAGCTCTGGAAGAGAGCTTTCAAAGGAGCCACTGCACAAGCCGCAAAAGGTCAGAACCGGCTGAGAATGAAGCATTTGAAGTCATTGCTCATTGTGGTTATGGACAAGGAACTTCTCATGGTGAGATAGGTAGATAGATGACCTCTTCCGCATAAGTGGCATTTGTGGACCCTCCGGGTTTCTAAGTCTATATACAAATATACGTACATTACGTATATTACGCATACAAATAAAACGTGCTTTACGTACATTATGAATACAAATGATTCCATACATACCATACATACCATACAAACCATACAAACTATACAAACTATAAATACCATACATGCCATACATGCCATACATGCCATACAAACCATACAAACCATACAAACTATACATACCATACATACCATACATGCCATACATACCATACATGCCAAACATACCATACATACCATACAAACTATACAAACCATACATGCCATACATAACACACACCATACATACCATACATACCATACAAACCATACATACCATACATACCATACATGCCATACATACCATACACACCATACATGCCATACATACCATACATACCATACATACCATAAATACCATAAATACCATACATACCATACATACCATACATACCATACATACCGTACATGCCATACATACCATGTAAACTATACAAACCATACATACCATACATGCCATACATACCATACATGCCATACATACCGTACATACCATACATACCATACATACCATACATACCATACACACCATACATGACATACACACCATACATACCATACATACCATACATACTATACAAACCATACATACCATACATACCATACATGCCATACATACCATACATACCACACATACCGTACATACTATACAAACCATACATACCATACATGCCATATATACCATACATACCATACGTACTATACAAACCATACATACCATACAAACTATACAAACCATACATGCCATACATACCACACATACCGTACATACTATACAAACCATACATACCATACATACCATACATCCATACATACCATACATACCATACATGCCATGCATACCATACATACCATACATACCATATATACCATACCATAAATGCCATACATGCCATACATACCATACATACCATACATGCCATACATACCATACATACCACACATACCATACATACCATACATACCATACATACCACACATACCATACATACCATACATACCATACATACCATACATATAAGGTCGGGTGAAAAATTTCGGCCACCTCACCTTTCGGCCAACCGTACATACGGGGAATTTGGGGCTAAACTTTTATTAGTGGAC
>WBZZ01000603.1:282500-285000 GCA_019918135.1 Paulinella micropora
GGCAAAAGGGAAAAAGTGAGGCAGCAACATGAAGGCAAAGAAAAGGCAGCAGGTCAGAAAAGCAGGGGAAACAAAAGAAGAATATGTCTGTATGCATGTATGCATGTATGTATGCAATGTTTGTATTTTATGTATCGTGTATGTATGTGTATGTATGTATGTATGTGTGTATGTATGTATGTATGTATGTATTGTATGTAATGTATGTATGTATGTATTGAGTATGTATGTATGTATGTATGTATGTATGTATGTATGCATGTATGCATGTATTATGTATGATTGTATTGTATGTATTGTATGTATGTATGTATGTATGTATGTATGCACATTCGTATATACGTATGTACGTATGCATTAATGTATTTCGCAATACCCGTTCATTTTGACGCGCTCTGCTTGACAGGGCGGACATAGCCACAATGGGTTATGCACAACCCCCACCTCAACCTGACCGGGGTTTCCAGGGTTTTGGTTTTGGTTTTGCTGCTCATCCGCGCAGCTCCGGTGCCAGGCCTGCGCACACTCGGTACATCTCAGGAGCCGTTTCTTCTCCGTGACTACGTCCTCGCCATCTTCTCCTTCTCCTCCTTCTCCTACTTCTCCCTCCCCTTCCCCTTCCCCTTTCCCGCACTTCAGACACACCACGTGTACACTGCGCAGTAACTTCAGCGGTGGCGGTGGAGTGATATTGCTGACACTGCCACCGGCGGTGGCGGAAACCCCGGGAGTTTTCCGGGTCGGGGTGGCATTCACACCGCCCTGTATGTACGTATGTATGTATGTACGCATGTATATATGCATGCATGCATATATCTACGTATACCTGTTCATTGGCTGATAATGGCGACGCGGCTGCGGCTGCTACTGCTGCTGCTGCTGCCGTTTCGCGCGAATTCCTGGCCACTGGGGAGGATGTGTTTTCTTTTTCATCATGTGTAACGTCCGCCAACGGAGCTATGCGGCTACTTGTGGTACGTGATCGCCACTTGAGCTCTGCAGACATACACACACGTATGTAACACTACTTACTTACTTGCTTACTTACTTACTTACTCACTCACTTACTTATACTCCTTACTTACTCACTTACTTACTTACTTACTTACTCACTCACTTACTTACTTACTTACTTATTCACTTACTCACTTACTCACTCACTTACTTACTTACTTACTTACTTACTTTGCTTGCTTACTTACTCACTTACTTACTTACTTACTTACTTACCTACTTACTTGCTTACTTACGCAAGCGTTTGCACAGAAAAAAGGGTGCGGGTGGCCAAGGACACTAAGGTTCGTTCTACACCACCCATATTTCCGGGTTCTGGGTGTGAAAGTGGCCACCACAGGCCAGGCTTTTCAGGAACAAACCACCCAGAAAGTGGTCCCAAAACCCCGGAATTCTGGGTGGTGGTGGTAGAGAGAGAGAGAGAGAGAGAGAGAGAGAGAGAGAGCGCACGTCACGAAGTGAGGCCGTCAGAGGCCGGAAACATATGTTATCGGTCACCTCCACAAAATGTGGTCAGGTTACCGATAAAACTACATTTGCGGCGCGCCAAATTTGACATGTTTTGCGGGCTCGCCGGCCCGGCTCGCCCACAAAACAAGTCAAATTTGTGGCTAGCCGCATAATATACTGTATTATACGTACATGTAAAACTTACCTACCTGTCACAGGAAGAATGTAGCCGAGCTTCAAGTTCTTCTTGTACGACGTCAATTTTTTCCCAGGGATTAGCAAATTAGCCGAGTTAGGGAATCGCCCAGTTTGGTAGATGAATTTGACCCTGTAGATGGATGGGTGGATGGATGGATAGATGGATGGGTGGATGGATGGATGGATGGATGGATGGATGGTTGGATGGATTGATAGCGTGATAGACAGATGGACAGACAGACAGACAGACAGACAGATAGACAGATAGATAGACAGATAGTTAGATAGATAGATAGATAGATATATATATGTATATATTGATCATTTATGTATTCGCGACTTGTCCAACCGCAAAGTATGAAACAAGCATGAAAAACATAAAAAACCAACATTAGACATATAGAAAACATACATAGAAAACAAAAAAGTGTCAAATGTCTAACATACGTTTTTTCTAACTGAGCACATTAAGAGAGATTTTGACGAAAAGACACATAAACCATATTTTTATTTCATAAAAATATATATAAACTGCGTGTATATGGTTTATGTGTCTTTTCGTCAAAATCTCTCTTAATGTGCTCAGTTAGAAAAAACTTATGTTAGACATTTGACACTTTTTTGTTTTCTATGTATGTTTTCTATATGTCTAATGTTGGTTTTTTATGTTTTTAATGCTTGTTTCATACTTTGCGGTTGGACAAGTCGCGAATACATAAATAAATAAATATATATATATATATATATATATATATACAAAAAGATAGATAAGATAGATAGATAGATAGATAGATGGATAGATAGATGGATAGATAGATAGATAGATAGATAGATAGAT
>WBZZ01000603.1:315000-320000 GCA_019918135.1 Paulinella micropora
TGTTGAGGTGAGCATTCGGAGGAAACAGTACCGAGATGGGTTGAAGATAGGATTTACATTGAGCCGAGATGGGGCTGAGTTGACCTGTTCCAACTCGGCTCCATTTCGGCTTCATGTTAATCCTATCTTCATCCTATCTGGGTTTTGTCTCCTCCCTATCTTCGCTTCTTCGGGGTTGCCTAACTGGAACACATGATGAGCGCACGTTGGAGAGGGGCTTCAGTCGGTCCCAATGCCTTGCCAGTGCCTTGCTGCGTTGCCGTGCCTTGCCCCATGCATTCACACCCTCCACCGTTGCATTTCTAACTGAGCAGCTTCGGCTGGGATTACTATACTTGTCTGTAAGACCCTATAGGTACCGCTAGGTTCGCGCCTTCTATACCCACGTGGGGGAAGGAGTTTCAGCGGCACGCCGTCCGATCTGGCTCCACTCGGGGACACCCGTACCTCATGATGTGTATTGTTAGGAGCAGCTGAAAGTCCATAAGGCATGAGAGTAGAGGCGTTGGCGATGCGATGGAGAGTGTGTGTAGTGCGTGGGGCAGGTTCTGGCGACGCTGGGGGTGCTGGCGGGCGCCGAAGGGCACGAAGCGACGCGGCAGCGTCCAGTGACACCGGCGGAAATGCGTGTAGTGTGTGTTGCAGATACCGCCGATGCTATTTGCATGGACGGGCGCTTTCCTCGGCGTAAAGAGGCGCGGCGGTGATGGCCAGCGACATTGGCCGTCTACTACTCTCAATGGATTACAAATACGCGAAGCACGGAGCTACCACTGTGGCCCTTATGGGACAAGGTAGAATCGCCGAAGACCTGGACAATCCCCGTGGGAATGCCTCTTCGACGGGCTCTGGCCCGATGTCCCAGGATGGGAGGATGAGGGCTCGCGTATATGACGGAATTCCTGAACCACGTGGAGAGGCTATCTTAGCTGCGCCTCATCCTTCCTCCCCAAACCTGGCACACGGGTCGGCGCTTCAACGTAAGGCGAGCGGCGCTATATGGCAGATGGCACCGCCGCCTCGACGGTACCGGCGGGTAGATCGGTACGACAAGGACGGGCGTAATCTGATTGTCTGGGGGCTCTCAGAACGCGCCAATCTACAGGAGATCGCCTCCAAAATGAGCGGTCTTGGTCTGGTGGTCCCGGTAATGGAGTGGCAAGGCCAGCGAATGTCTCGTCACCTGGAGCTGGTCTACGAGCACGATGACAGCAGGCAGACGGCGTTGCAGCAACTCAAACATCTCAAATTCTTCGGCAGAGGGGTCAATGTGGCCCTTGGGCGCAGGTTCAGGGACAGGGAACGTGTCCGAAGGCTTATTCGCATCCATCTGCGTGGGGAAGCGGCGGTCCGGAAGGAGGAAGCTGCGACGGGATATCGCGTCTTGCCTCTGCATGAAGAATGTGTCGATGATGTGCAGGTGGTGTCTTCGGAATTGGCTGCCGATGCACCTAAGTGTGTGTCTGAGTGTGCTGATGTGCATGTGGTGCCCCTGCATTCGGCGGCCAGTGCAGTGGGGGACCAACCTGCGCAAGCACCTGCAGAGGGGGGCAGCACGAGGGCGGAAGCCAAGCGCGGCCGTCGGGTCCGGAAACGAGCCAAGAAGCACCGCTCCAAGCAGTTCGATACCGGCTTCAAGCTACTCGTCGCGAGTCACAACTGGCAGGGTAAAACGGGATACGACAACGTAGGCACGGCGGAATGGGCATCATTCTACAAGCACGAGGGCTGGCTAGTCATCGGGGCTCAGAAGCACCGCATGGGCAAGAAACAACTTTCCAAATGCAGCCTGGATGGATTCCGGATTTTTGGAAAACCTGCGGAGGTCAGCGAGAAAAATCGCTGCAAGGGTGGGGTTCTATTCGCGGTGGCTAACTTCCTTGGTCCGTATTGCAACCTGGTGTCAGCCCCCGTCGCAGCAAGTGTGGCTGCGTATCGCCTCGGGTGTTACCGGCGCTCAGGATATCTATGTGGGCAACGGCTACTTTCCCCAGGAAACGCAGGAAGAAGAGTCGTCAGAGGCGTATGCGGCCTGGCAGGCAGCTATAGCTTTTTTTGGAGCCAAAGGTCTTGTGGTCACGGTGGCGGATGCCAACGCGAAGCTCGGGCCGGCATGCAGCCGAAAAGAGGAGGGCATCGTCGGTCAGCACGGGGAGGTCGATGATAAGGGAGCACCGGTACGTTCGGAGAACGGGAAGAGACTCGCGGCTGTCCTCGTCGCTACGGTGGTAGATGACGTCACCGAGCGAGTGGCGCAGTCCTTCCGAATGGCGGCGCACCGGGTCCTTGGCTCCAGATGTATACGACCCCGTTTCACCAACAATTGGTTCGACGGGGAGCTAAAGGAGCTCATTCAGCAGCGCCGGGAGGCCTACGCAGCATACAGGAGGGATGAATCGAATGCGGAAGCCCGTCTGAATTGGCTACGGCTCCGCAAGCAAATTCGGAAGGCAACTCGGGCCAAGAAGTCCGCAAGTGCAGGAAGAAGCGGTCAAATGTCAACGCGAGCAATCCTCAAAGCGCTTTTGGCTACTCGCGAAGCGGCTTGGCGGGGCACGCAGAACGAAGGTCTCCGCGCCGGTGCAAAGGGAGGATGGCTCACTGGCGTGTACGCTGCCGGAAAAGGTCGCTCGGTGGGAGGAATTTCGGAAAAATTTGGTGAAGCCACGGGAAAATCCGGCAAGTGCGGCTGTTGTGGTGGAGTGCTGTGCAGAAGCAGGCTCGCTGGAGTGGGAGGAAGCCGAAGCTAAGCGGCAGTTCCACTGGAACGATCGCTTCAGAGATGAGGTGGCCCGGGCTATGAAGGAGCACGAAGTAGGTGAAGACACTTGCGAAGAGCTGGACAAGCCGTTCACGCAAGAGGAGGTCCTTGCAAGGCAACGTGCCCTGAATAACCACAAAGCTTGTGGCGAGGACAAAGTGAAGAACGAGATGCTCAAGTATGGCGGCGCCTACATCAATGACTACTTAACGCAGTACTTCAACTGGATTCGAGAAGCCGAGAGGACTCCAAAAGCTTGGGACAAGGGAATCATCGTCAATATCCCCAAGGGTGGGGATCCTACGGATCCTGACAACTGGAGGGATATCTCGATTATTAGTTGCCTTGGTAAGCTGTATCTGTCCTTATTAGCTACTCGTCTAACGCTCTTCGTGGATGGCCCGGATAAGCTACGTCCAGAGCAGGGAGGCTTCCGCCCGGGGCGTCGCACTACGGATCAGGTCTTTACCCTTTGGCAGAGGTTGAAGGGGCGTCAGCAGCAGAAGCGGGAGTCGTATGTCCTGTTCGTCGATCTACGCAAGGCTTTCCCGTCTGTTTGGAGAGATGGTCTATTTGAGAGGCTCTGGAAGCTGGGTGTAAGGGGCAAGATCTGGCGCACGCTACGCAGGTGCTACGAGCAGACTTCGTCGCAAGTGCTAGTTGATGGAGCACTCACCCCCGAAGTACTGGAGGGTGTAGGCGTCCAACAGGGGTCCCCTCTCTCTCCCACACTCTTCAACGTCTTTATGGATGAGCTGTGTGATCGGCTGGCGAGTGCCCTCAAGATCACGGATGTGAAGCGGCTGAACGACATCAAGGCACTTCTATACGCGGACGACGTGGCCCTCATCGCTCACAGTCGCACCGAGCTCCAGAAGATGGTCAATGTTGTGGCCAAGTTCGCGGAAGATTACCGGCTGGAAGTCAACTTGAAGCCCGGCAAGACGGAAATCATGCCCATTTACACGTCGAGCAAGGCGAAACGACCAAGTATCAGGGAGCGAGGTGAGCCCGTGGTGTGGTTTCGCGGCCAGAAGCTTTGTGTCACCAGTCAGTACAAGTACCTGGGAGTGGTTATCACCGACGACCTGAAGTGGAAGGAGCAGGCCCTGCGGGCTACGCGTGTCACTGAAGTCGCCACCGCAGGTTGGTACTCTTTGTGGTTTGCAGGTGAGATACAAGCTAGGTATCGTCTCATGTGCTGGAATCAACTTGTGGGGGCCAAGCTGAAGTACGCCTTCGATGTCTGGCGTGCCCCCGTATCGCAGCTCACCAAGCTGGAGGCAGCAATGCTGCGCCCCATGAGGATGATTCTCGGCATCAGCCCTAAGACAAGCAAGTGGATTACACTCTTTCTGGCGCGCTCTTTGAGTGCGGAGCGTTTGCGGCGGGCGGCGCAACTGAAGTTCTATGGACGGCTGCGTGTTCTACCGGAGAAGCGATTTCCTGTCATCGCATCTCAAGTCAAATCCGGCTGGACTGCGGAGGCCGAAGGCGCTATCAGGGACTCAATGGATCTACAACAAGGGCTTCAGGAGCTCCTAAATAGCTCAGAGAAGGACCTCGAGGGTTGGTGTTCGACTGTGGACAAGTGGGCCCTTCAGCAGGACGTCAAGATGGTGCAGCAACTGATGTGGGACAAGCGAGAGGCAGGCAGCGATCTTACTGATGGCCTGCGAGTCATCCTAAGACAAGTTTTTGGAACTAAGGAGTTCCCAAGATGGGTAGCCCTTGATGATGCGCATTATAATCTGCTTCGGAGAAGGTTGCTCAGCTGCAACAACCGCCTTCGGTTGTACCGCAGCAAGTTTGTCAGTGGCATGTCCCCTCGCTGCTTCTGTTGTCATGATGATGTCAATGAGTCCCTTGCGCACTTCTTATGGGATTGCCCCATGCATGAGGCGAGACGTAAGCAGCTGTTGCTGAGTATGCAGAGGCTCGGTGGCATGGCTGTGGGGGGTGCTGAGGGGGATGGAGGGAGTGAGGAGGGTGGTGAGGTCGTAGGCGGTGAGGTTGTGGTGGAGGATGTGTTGCTTGGGCGGGAGCGGGAGGGCTCTGTGCGGCAGGGTTGGGATGATATGTCGCCTGTGGATCAATCACGATTGTTTTGTAAGTTTTTTCAGGGGAAGTCGCGCTTCCGCAGTAACTTTAGGCTTGCTGCGTTGTTAGGGGTTACAGCGTTGCGTCCCCCTCCAAAGTTGGATGTGTTGTTTGGATCATATGTGTCTGAGTGTTGGTC
>WBZZ01000603.1:365000-367500 GCA_019918135.1 Paulinella micropora
TACATACATACATGCATGCATACATACATACATACAATCACGCATCGTGCAAGAGATCTTCTCGTCTGACGGTTGCTCAAATGGCTATACATACATACAAACATACATGCATACATACATACATACATACAGACCTTCTCCTGTAACGGCTGCCCAAATGGCTATACGTACGTACATACATACATACATACATACATACATACATACATACATACATACACACACACACATACATACATACATACATGCATACATACATACAGACGTTCTCGTGTAACGGCTGCCCATGGGCTATACATACATACATACATACATATATATACATACATACATATCTATCCATCTATCTATCTATCTATCTATCTATCTATCTATCTATCTGATCTATCTATATATCTGATCTATCTATCTATCTATCTATCTATCTATCTATCTATTTATCTATATGTTTTGAAATGGGTGCCATCTGTCGACAGACAGAGAATTAGGGGATGGTGTGGGTGTGCTGGGCCCGTGGTGGGGTGCCTTATGTGTGCCTAGCCATACGCCTATGAGTCACATGCCGAAATAGCGACGGGAAGCACAATCCTGTTCCCTCAGGGTGCCCTTTCTCGCTTGTTGAGCCCTGAATAAAACCCACAGTGCTCTGTCGGTTTACACTAGACTGTCGAACAGTCTCGAAACTCCATCTGCTTACTGGGCCCTCTGTAATGGAGGTGGGAGCTCGTTCTGCAAGGGGCGCTTATGGAACGAGCCCTGGCCCCGCCTGGTACTAGGGAGCTTTGGTATCGCCTGTATCAGTCCCTTCCGTGCAAACATCACGGCTTAGCTGGGCATCGGGTCAATACTTTTCACAGACTTCCTTGGTTGACGAAATCAGAAGCTCCTTTTTTCTGACATTAGTCGATATCTCATCAGTTGATCTCATCACTTACTCCACGAAGTGAACCAAGGCCACTTGAGGTGTCACTGACCCTCCCTTGGGCTTGATGTTTTGAAATGGGTGCCATCTGTCGACAGACAGAGAATTAGGGGATGGTGTGGGTGTGCTGGGCCCGTGGTGGGGTGCCTTATGTGTGCCTAGCCATACGCCTATAAGTCACATGCCGAAATAGCGACGGGAAGCACAATCCTGTTCCCTCAGGGTGCCCTTTCTCGCTTGTTGAGCCCGGAATAAAACCCACAGTGCTCTGTCGGTTTATACTAGACTGTCGAACAGTCTCGAAACTCCATCTGCTTACTGGGCCTCTGTAATGGAGGTGGGAGCTCGTTCTGCAAGGGGCGCTTATAGAACGAGCCCTGGCCCCGCCTGGTACTAGGGAGCTTTGGTATCGCCTGTATCAGTCCCTTCCGTGCAAACATCACGGCTTAGCTGGGCATCGGGTCAATACTTTTCACAGACTTCCTTGGTTGACGAAATCAGAAGCTCCTTTTTTCTGACATTAGTCGATATCTCATTTATCTATATACATACATACATACATACATACATACATACATACAGACCTTCTCGTGCACCGGCTGTCCAATGGGCTATACGGGCCCTCACTGCACGGTAATCTATCTATCTATCTATCTATCTATCTATCTATCTATCTATCTATCTATCTATCTATCTATCTATCTAATCTATCTATCTATCTATCTATCTATCTATCTATCTATCTATCTGTCTAATCTATCTATCTATCTATCTATCTATCTATCTATCTATCTAATCTATCTAATCTATCTGATCTATCGATCTATCTATCTAATCTATCTAATCTATCTATCTATCTAATCTATCTATCTATCTATCTAATCTATCTAATCTATCTACTCTATCTCTATCTATCTATCTATCCATCTATCTATCTATTTATCTAATCTATTTAATCTATCTAATCTATCTGATCTATCTATCTATATAATCTATCTAATATATCTGATCTATCTACATATCGATCTATGTATCTAATCTATCTAATCTATTTAATCTATTTAATCTATCTAATCTATCTAATCTATCTGATCTATCTATCTATCTATCTATCTATTTATCTATCTATCTATCTATCTCTATCTCTATCTATCTATCCATCTATCTATCTAATCTATCTATTTATCTTATCTATTTAATCTATTTAATCTATCTAATCTATCTAATCTATCTTCTATCTAATCTATCTATCTAATCTATCAAAATATCTAATCTATCTAATCTATCTAATCTATCTATCTACCTATCTACCTATCTAATCTATCTATCTATCTAATCTATCTGATCTATCTGATCTATCTATCTATCTATCTATCTATCTATCTATCTATCTATCTATCTACTTATCTATCTATCTAATCTATCTATTTATCTAATCTATTTAATCTATTTAATCTATCTAATCTATCTAATCTATCCAATCTATCTATCTATCTATCTATCTATCTTCAAAACACTTGGACTAACGGCTTGAACGGCTTCCTTTTCTTTCTCTTCTTCCTTGTCCTCCTCAAGACC
>WBZZ01000603.1:380000-382500 GCA_019918135.1 Paulinella micropora
AGTTCTGGCCCATGCGGCGGCGTTGGCTTAAGGAGGAGGAGGCAGGAGGAGGGGGGGGAGGGGGGGGGAGGAGGATTGTGGCTGTGTTATTAGTTCTGGCCCATGTGGCGTTGGCTAGAGGAGGAGGAGGAGGGGGAGGGAGGAGGAGGAGGGGGAGGGAGGAGGAGGGGGGGGAGGGAGGAGGAGGAGGGGGAGGGAGGGAGGAGGATTGTGGCTGTGTTGTTAGTTCTGGCTGATCTGGCGTTGGCTAGACTGGTCTGTGTCAGTGCTCTTTGTAACTGTGCTGTTAGCTCTGGCTGGTTGGCTTGACTGGTCTGTGTCTGTGTTCTTTGTGGCTGTGTTGTTAGTTCTGGCTGATCTGGCGGTGGCTAGACTGGTCTGTGTCTGTGTTCTTTGTGGCTGTGTTTTTAAGTCTGGCTGATCTGTGGCGTTGGCTAGACTGGTCTGTGTCTGTGTTCTTTGTGGCTGTGTTATTAGTTCTGGCTCATGTGGCGGTGGCTAGACGGTCTGTGTCTGTGCTCTTTGTGGCTGTGTTGCTAGTTCTGGCTCATGTGGCGGTGGCTAGACTGGTCTGTGTCTGTGCTCTTTCTGGTCACTTTTGCCTACTCGCCTTTCGCAGACAACCGACGCGCCTGGTTCTCTCTCACTATCTATCTATCTATCTATCTATCTATCTATCTATCTATCTATCTCTCTCTCTCTCTCTCTCTCTCTTTCTCTTTCTATCTCTCGTATGCGTGTTACAAAGTTGGCGTTTATTTCCTCTCTCTCTCTCTCTCTCTCTCTCTCTCTCTCTCCCTCTTTCCATCTCTCTGCCTGCTTCCATCTCTTCTCCCCCTCTCTACCCCCCCCCCCCTCTCTCTCTCTCTCCGTTGCAGGGTGGGCTAATTTCCTGTTTGCTTCCATCTCTTCTCCCCCTCTCTACCCCCCCCCCCCCCCTCTCTCTCTCTCTTTCCATCTCTCGTATGTGTGTTACAAAGTTGGCATTTATTTCCTGCCTGCTTCCATCTCTTCTCCCCCTCTCTACCCCCCCCCCCCCCCCCTCTTCTCTCTCTCTCTCTCTCTGTTGCAGGGGGGTTGATAGTGCTAATTTCCTGTCTGCTTCCATCTCTTCTCCCCCTCTCTATTCCCCCCCCCCCCCCCCTCCTCTCTCTCTCTCTCTATGTTGCAGGGTGATAGTCCTGATTTCCTGTCTGGTTTTATCATGGCTAGGAAACGTGGTAGAGGGAGAGAGAGAGAGAGAGAGGAGGAGGAGGAGAAGAATAACAAGAAGAAGAAGAAGAAGAAGAAGAAGAAGAAGAAGAAGAAGAAGAAGAAGAAGAAGAAGAAGAAGAAGAAGAAGAAGAACAAGGAGAACAAGAAGAAGGACAAGAAGAAGAACAAGAACAAGAAGGATAACAAGAAGAAGAACAAGGAGAACAAAAAGAAGAAGGAAGAACACGATGAAGAAGAAGAAGAAGAAGAAGAAGAAGAAGGAGGAAGAGGAGGAGGAGAAGAAGAAGAAGAAGAAGAAGAACAAAAAGAAGAAGGAAGAAAACGAAAAAGAAGAAGAAGAAGAAGAAGAAGAAGTGGAAGAAGAAGAAGAAGAAGTGGAAGAAGAAGAAGAAGAAGAAGAAGGAGAAGAAGAACAGCAACAACAACAACAACAACAACAAAGAAGAAGAAGAACAACAACAACAACAAATATAGGCGTATGTTGTTACCATGCGCAGGCGGTGGTTTGGCGTTTCTTCAGTGAGCAAACCAGACATAACACACTGTTTCAACAATGGCAAACGAGGGTCTCTGTCTGCCTGCACGCACACACACACACACACACACACACACACCGCCCCCGCCCCCAGCCCCCCCCCCCCCCCCCCCCCCCCCCCCACACCTGCCCGCCCCCCGTCCCCCGTTTGTTCACGTTCTTAGTATGTTTTCGTGAGTTCATTCGTGTCATCAAATTTGTTTTTCTTTTCTTTTCTTTTCTATAAATAATTTTCGTTTGGCCTGATCTCCTGCCGTTGCCATTTTCCCCTAGGTGGACACCCATATCTATCTATCTTGTCTGTTTGTTTGCTTGTGTTTGTTTCGTTTGTTTTGTTTGCCTTTGGCCACCACAGGTGGACACCCATCTATCTATCTATCTATCTATCTATCTATCTAGGTGGATATCCATCGCTGGGCCCTGCCCGCCTGTCTTCTCTATCTATCCATCTATCTATTCTATCTATCTATCTATTGTATCTATCTATCTATTCTTTTCTATCTATCTATCTATCTATCTAGGTGGACATCCATCGCTGGGCCCTGCCCGTCTGTCTTCTCTATCTATCTATCTATCCATCTATCTATTCTATCTATCTATCTATTCTATCTATCTATCTATTCTTTTCTATCTATCTATCTATCTACCTATCTATCTACCTATCTATCTAGGTGGATATCCATCGCTGGGCCCTGCCCGCCTGTCTTCTCTTCGGGATGGTTCACCCGGTGCGTTGCGTAGGTGGATAGA
>WBZZ01000603.1:400000-402500 GCA_019918135.1 Paulinella micropora
GACACCGTGATAGCCCAGTGGTCAAGTTCTACCATCTGGGCCCTGTCGCCAGTTCGATTCCCGTCGGTGCCACCAGTATTTTCATTGAACATACCGGTCCGTCTGGAAGTGTTGGAACTGCCCGTGCGGGGGTGTCATTAGAGCCTATCGTCAATTCTTCGTACTCCCCTCGGGTGACGATGGAGGCGCATGTGCAGATTTGCATCAGCCATTGACAGAGAAGCACTATTATTATTATTATTATTATTATACATTTATTATATCATTATTATTATTATTATTATTATTATTATTATTATTATTATTATTATTATTATTATTGTTATGGAGGGGTGCACAACCCCATGGGAAGAGGTGGTTGGGCCTCTTCCCACTGGTTCCGAGGTTATGTTGTTGTGTTGTTTTTATACGAGATACACCCACGTGGGGTCAAAGGGGTATATACATTCCGCGATCTGGGGGTGGTGACGGGTTTCGAGGCGTCCCAGACACTTACCACAAAACGTCAAGAAGAAGAAGAAGAAGACGAAGAGGAGGAGGAGGAGGAGAAGAAGAAGAAGAAGATGAAGAAGAAGATTAAGATACAACATAGTCTTCTACATCCCCTAAGCCTGTCGAATTGTTGGTCATCTTTCGTCTATCTATCTATCTATCTATCTATCTATCTATCTATCTATCTATCTATCTATCTACCTACCTACCTACCTACCTATCTATCTATCTATCTATCTATCTATCTATCACTATCTACCTATCTAACTTGTGCCAGGGCTCCTATTCCAACCCCTACGCCAATCTCTCTAGCAGCCCCGACTTTTATGTAAGAAAATAACTATTACGTGTGTATATTGTGTATCAGCCGCATGTTTCTGTCATATCTCGTGATGATATGGCGGGAACTTGGCCACAAAATGAGGGCAAGTTTCCTGAAATCCATATCCTGTGACGGGATCTCGGAAATTGACCATATATAGGATATGGTGCAAGCGTCCAAGTTTCAGTAATATCATGTGATGAGATTGCAACAACAACAAACAAAAAACTAACAAAACAAAAACAAACAACAAAAAAAAAACAAAACAAAAAACAAAACAAAAACAAAAAAAAAAAAAAAACAAAAAAAAAAACTTCCGTAAAATGTGCGCCAATTCCCTGAAATTCCTTCCATATAGGATATGGTACACGCGTCCATGTTTCACACATATATCATATGACGCGACCTCTGAACTTCGGCCATAATTGTAGCCAAATTTTCCGGGATATCCCTATATAGGATGTAAATTCTCGGAAATTATGACATAAAATATGTGCAAATTCCCTGAAGTTCCTTGACTATAGGATATGATGCAAGCGGGGTCTAACTTTCAAGCGTATCATATGATGAGATTGCGAAAATTTGTACATAAACTGTGCACAAATTCCCTAAAATTCCTCACAAGGATATAGTGTAAATGCCCAACTGTTGACCATATCATGTGATCGGATCTCGGGCATTGCGCCATAAAATGTCCTAATATCTGTTTATAGGATCTGGTGCAAGCTGGTACGGACTTTCCGGACTTTCCATCGGACTTTGCGATCCCCCACGCGCTCTCCAGTGAGGAAATGTCGCACTTCCAGACCTCCATCCAAATGAGCCTAGGAGGTGGGTCTCCTTCATGCAAATAAGAGATAAATACTAGCTGCTATCCGTGAGTCTTTATCGATCTATCCATCGCATTGCCCTTGTCCTTGGGTTGTCAATTTATCGCCGCATTATACTAAATTACATTATATTACAACGTTACATTAACGGTACATCACGTGTTACATTACATTACATTACAGTAACCGTTACATTACATTACATTACATCGACCGTTACGTTACGTTACATGACACTAGTTTCTCCTCGCGTGGCGTGTGCATTGCGTGTTTGTCCTAATATTGCCTACGTTTCCATTTTCCTACGTTTTGTTTGTCCTTCCGTCGCGAAGGATGAGAATGAGAAGTTCCTATTTCTTAAGCACAACGAACAATGACTTCAAGCGTTTCCATCTCAGTCAATATTTGCATCTACAATCTGTGTTATGGTTCATTAGAAAGCTCTTCAAGAGAGCTTTCAAGAGCTTGCAAATGAGCCACTGCACAAGCCGCAAAGATCAGAACCGGCTGAGAATGAAACGTTTGAAGTCATTGCTCATTGTGGTTATGGACAAGGAACTTCTCATGAGAAGGCAACATAATTTGATTATGCTTGCAGAGATGGAGGCCCTGAAGCTGGGCACGGGGCAGTCCAAGCCAGCAAGTAAGAGAGAGAGAGAGAGAGAGAGGGCACGGGGCAGTCCAAGCCATTAAGTAAGAGAGAGAGAGAGAGAGAGAGAGAGAGCGAGAGAGAGAGAGAAGCAAAAGTCCTACAACCAATGAATAAAGATAAACGAAGATTATTATTATGATTATTACTATTACTACTGCTAGTAGTAGTAGTAGTGGTGGTGGTGGTGGTGGTGGTAGTAGCAGC
>WBZZ01000603.1:410000-415000 GCA_019918135.1 Paulinella micropora
CGGAAGTCCGGGTGGTGTAGAAGAAGTTATTATTGCTCATTCTAGCTTGGACGAGGCAGAGAATGATCATGCATCCATCTGGAACAAAGCGCGCGGGGGGGGGGGGGGGCATAATAACTGTAAGAGTCATTCTACCCCACCCCGATTTCCTGGCTCTGGGTGTGAAAGTGGCACTGCAGAAGACCAGGCTTTTCATGCCGCAAAAAAAGAAAAAAAAAGTGGCACCAGAAACCCGGATATCTGGGTGGTACAGAACAACTGTAACAACAACACGTGACAGGGGCCAAGAGAGAGAGAATTCATACAAGTCATAATATGATTTTGCTCATGGATGGTATTCAAACCGATGAGAGAGGAATTGAGCTCACAAGCCATACATACATACATACACACATACATACATCGATATTTGAGGTAAGGAAACCCAGAGCACACAGTTGGAAATTGCTTTTGTCCTACATACACATATATATACACATAATTGCGTGTGGTAGGTGAGAAGAAACCAGAAGAAGTACGTACATACATACAGACAGTAGTAGTAGTCTTAGTAGTAGAAGTAGTAGTAGTAGTAGTAGTAGTAGTAGTAGTAGTAGTAGTAGTAGTAGTAGTAATACTAATAATAATA
Organism: Paulinella micropora; assembly: GCA_019918135.1. NCBI lineage: Eukaryota > Cercozoa > Imbricatea > Euglyphida > Paulinellidae > Paulinella > Paulinella micropora. The sequence goes on from WBZZ01000603.1 coordinate 410,629, forward strand.
ATAATAATAATAATACTATATCTGAGGCGTACTGATGCAGCTAATGGCATATCCTCAACGGACATAAGCCTCCAATACCCTTGTTCGAGGTCCTCCACCCCCCCGTGTCAGTCTCTCGCCTGATGATCGGGGCCACCGATGGAGCTCCTGAGGGCAAGACTGCACTAAGCCGAGGTTATTCCGCAGTCCCAGCAACCTCTTGCAAGACGTCACCGAATGTGCAAGTGCATACACCAAGCGCGGTTGCTAGAGCTGCCTCGAAACCCCACCCATAACAATCTGGTGTCTGCTGGGTCCTGGGCTATCAACCAGCATATGCGGAGTTTAAGATCTTTTACGCGCGCAACGACCCTCCTCCCCAGCATCTACCACCAAAGGGTTATGAGTTGGCGTCACAGTTTAACGCCTTGAGGCCATTGGGCTGGAACTCTGTTTAGCAAGAAGTGTGACTAGGTTTTTTCATCGGGATTTCCCTCAAATATGTCACAGTCAACACTCCAAGGCAGATTTAATAATAATAATAATAATAGTAATAATAATAATAATAATGATTCAGCTTCGGCGTCCTTCTGTCACTTCGATTGAAGACAAACGATAAAATGAACGTTAGATCATTTTGCCCTTTGAACAGTAATAGACAGCTAGCTACCGCGATGGTTATCCCCATTTGGTTTGAAGTGAACATTGAACCAAATGTTTTTCTTTCCATGCCGTTGCTGTGGTTGTTGTTGTTTGTTACTGGGGGGGGGGGGGGGGGGGGGGGGGGGGGTCGCTGTGATTGGTTTCATACTTGTTTTCCTTTTGTCACTGTTAGTTGTTTAAAATTGATGAATTCATATATAACTTTTCAAAATGTTCGCGACATTTTAAGCATCATCTAGTTGATGGTACATACATTTTTAATTATGGTGAAGAGAAAGATACATAAATGGTGATACAGCTAAAAATACACGACATGCGTAAATACAACGTCATACGCAAATACATACATGCATACATACATACATACATCATCGCGGCAGATATATACATACATACTTGTTACTTACTTACTTATGATTAATACTTACTTACTTACTTACTTACTTACTTACTTACTTACTTACCTGCTTGCTTGCTTGCTTTCTTGCTTGCTTGCTTACTTTCTTTCTTACTTTCTTACTTACTTACTTACTTACTTACTTACTTGCTTGCTTTCTTGCTTTCTTGCTTGTTTGCTTACTTTGTTTCTTACTTTCTTACTTACTTACTTACTTACTTACATGCATACATACATACATACATACATGCGGTGCATACATATAATACTTCACAAAACTCGTAATCAACATAAGTATTTAGCAGGCTAAGAAAGAAAGTCAGAGGTTTGATCCGGTCGTCAACCTGCATGACTGGTTGTCTCCTTCCTTTTATTAATAAATTACTATGTAAAAGCAAGATTATTGGCGACATTCAAAGGGCAAAATGATCAAACTTTCATTTCAATTTTCTCCGTCCATCGTGGCGATGTTATCAATAATCTTACTAAAGTTATTATGTAAGTGAATGCTACAACTACCACTGATAACTGACCCGCCGTCACAGGCTCAGGCTGCCATTTCTGAAAGCGGCTCAGGATCCAGCCTCCCCCAACCAGATTGACTCAGTCAACAACTCCCAGCTCTGCACTGCCGCCATCCATCCAAAAGCAAATGTGCGAGCAAGGACATTTGAAGTCCCGTAACCCCTAGTGCCACCGACTGACTTATAATAACTTCACTGTGACAGTGATGAGTTATTACAGGACAACCTGGCTGAAATTCAAACTGACAGTCGGACGTGCGCGCGGCACCTCAGCCTGAGTCGCAATATTTGTAATATTCTATTATTATTTAATAACCAAATGCTTACTCAGAAATCGTGAAAGATCAAAGGACCGATCGTTCGACCCTCCCTCCCTTTCTTGACCTGCTCCAACTCCACTTGGAGGAATCAAGCATATTCTTTCCCTTTCTCGTCGTGCCACCAGCCAGGTTTTTTCATTGCTCCCGACCCTCTTCGACACATAGTATTGTTTCCGGATTCTTCTGCTCTTGGCCCCCCCTTCAGCATCCAGTACCGATACCTGATCCTCCGGGCGTTCAAGCTCTTTCAGCTTACGACGAAGCCTCCCCTCACTTTCTTTCCCTCCTAGTGTAGCGGCTCTGCAATCCAAGGGAGCCCGCTCGTGATTTACGACCAGGAGATCGCGAGTAGGACCAGAGACGACTCTTCTCGATATTAGAATAGTATACAGTTCCGTGTCTCGTGTGTGTGTGTGTGTGTATGTGTGTGTGGCGCACCGCTACTTGAACCAGCCTAGTAACGATGAAGCCCCTCCCGGAACGTCCCAGCACACGATGGGACCCGATGAAGATTTACAACCAGGAGAACGTCAGCAGGACCAGAGACGATCTTCCCGCTGGTAGAAAATCTTATGATTGAGTTTTTTTTTTTTCTTTTTCTTTTTCTTCTTCTTTTTCTTTTTCTTTTTTTTCATATATATATTCCCTTTTACCCTCCCTTTCCCTCCCTCATATCTGTTTCTCAAGCTTTCTCCTACATATCATATCGTGTATCCCATGCCTGAGAGATAGGATACGCACAGATCCTAGCGGGCAGCCACGCCTTTGGGCCAGACGCTTCCACTTCCCCAAATACTCAGGCCTTGTGCCTTGATATCCCTGAGGTTGTCGGTTAAGTTACGGATCACATGCTCCCACTACGGGTTTGGGTACGAGTACTATCTCTCCTATTGACCATCAACTTTGCACAGACAGAAAAAAGAAATGGCTTTAATTTGTGAGAATTGCTGTGTCGCGCCACGCTTCCGAGAAGCGGTTTTGGTGTTATTCCACCCGGCCACATAGAAAATTGCAATCGTATGCATGTGAGTTTGGATACAACCCCAAATGATAATTACAACAAACTCTTATTAAAGATCTCTATGGCTGCATTAAGTCCTGACTCCGAGAGCAGGTGAAATATCAGTAAATAGCAGATCGGTCACTTCAACTTCCGTTTATTTACGTAGATTTCTACTTGTTTGCAGACTTGGGTTGCAAATTACAAATACGACTGAACGTAGATTGTGAGTTTGGTAAGCTTGCGTAACTTGAAACTGCTGTAAAGCACTTGAAGGGTGGCCTCAAGTCCAACTTGTAGTTCAAGTGTCTAGAATTTGCATTTGAAAAGTGTCCTCAGTCATAGATAGCAGTAAAAAGCAAGTCAAATATTGTTTTCCGTCACTCTTGTTAACTTGTCCCCAAATTTACCGCAACGTGCGTGATTCACTGGAAATTAGGATAAAATGCAATAGAGTGGGAAAAAGGGAATAGTGAATCTTTTCTAAAAAGAACTTTGACTTGATCGTTTGAAGTCATTTCTGAACGAAATCGGAAACTCAGCTATTGAAGTCGAAACGTCGTGCAGATGAGAATCTAACGGGCCAGTCAAAAACAATGAAAAGTTAACTGTGGTAATTTTGGCAGGTCGTTAAAGTAAGTGCTCAGTCTGATAGCTCCCCCCCCCCCCCCCCCTTCAGATCTAATTGTTGAGTAGAGTTGCGTACAGAATGAGTGACTAACGATGGGTCAGTGACTTGTCTCGCTAAAAAAGGAAAAGGAGAAAAGAGAAAGATAAGTTTCTTTAAACCTAAGGGGAAGATGAAAAAGAACTGTATCAATGTGTAGCGCATTGCAGATGGAGATCAGCAGGGGCCGGATATCGGGATAAGGAAGCGGAACTGAGACAATTGAGGCGCAGTAGCGATGCGTTGATATCGGGGAGCTAACGTCGAGCCGTAGGAAGCTAGGTGGCCATATATCGCATAGCAGAGATAAACCAAGTTTAATGCACCAATTATGCCGTGCCTATATAATCACTTAGGTGTCCAGTTTCGATAAGAATAATCGTATCAATGACATGCAGGAATAAGAGGAGATCAAGGACTTACAGTGATACTCTGGTCGTGGCGTAGTTTAACTAGGGCGGTAGCGGGTAAAGTTGATACGATGAGTATGTAAAACTTATTTGAGAGTAATGGAGGGATATTCCTTCAGTGTTGCCTGCTTACCTTTCTAGAAGATATGTAGTGCATGTGGGAAGGTTTCGCAGGTGATGAGGGAGCTTCGAAGACCTTTAAGAATATTACAGTGAAGTAGGTTTTTGTCTTGTTGTTCTTAAAGGCGCGCCACTCAATATAGTGATGAACGAATTGATCGTTGGTGATATCGAAGAGTAGAAACTTCCAATTGACTAATGGCTTGCCCCAGCGCTGGATGGTAGTCTTGACCTGCTTGTCTTCGTAGATGTGACGAAAGAGAAGATTAGTAGCTGAAGTCGTACCGAGTTG
>WBZZ01000603.1:447500-455000 GCA_019918135.1 Paulinella micropora
GACTATCATAAATTAGGGGAAATTTTTGACCGTCATACCTGGTAAATTTTCGGCGAAATTGGTAGTAGCTATGCACCGCTGGGTTGTCGCGTAACCGCTCCTAGCTACGGAGCGTGAAATTTTTCCGAAATTTCACGAGAAATGCGGTGAAATTTCCGCGAACTTTTTTGGCAGTGAGACCGAAAGCGGTGTTGGTAGTAGCTACGCACGGCCGAGTTGTCGCGCAACAGCTCATAGCTACGTAGCGTGAAAATTTCGCGGAAATTTTCACGAGAAATGCGGTAGAATTTCCGCTCATTTTTTTCTGACAGTGAGACCGAAAGCGGTGTTGGTAGTAGCTACGCACGGCCGGGCTGTCGCGCAACAGCTCGTAGCTACGTAGCAAGAGCTCACCGAAGTCCACCACACCCTTAGATAGATAGATGGATAGATAGATAGATAGATAGATAGATAGATAGATAGATAGATAGATAGATATCGACTAATGTCAGAAAAAAGGAGCTTCTGATTTCGTCAACCAAGGAAGTCTGTGGGTAAAGTATTAACCCGATGCCCAGCTAAGCCGTGATGTTTGCACGGAAGGGACTGATACAGGCGATACCAAAGCTCCCTAGTACCAGGCGGGGCCAGGGCTCGTTCCATAAGCGCCCCTTGCAGAACGAGCTCCCACCTCCATTACAGAGGACCCAGTAAGCAGATGGAGTTTCGAGACTGTTCGACAGTCTAGTATAAACCGACAGAGCACTGTGGGTTTTATTCCGGGCTCAACAAGCGAGAAAGGGCACCCTGAGGGAACAGGATTGTGCTTCCCGTCGCTATTTCGGCATGTGACTTATAGGCGTATGGCTGGGCACACAAAAGGCACCCCACCACGGGCCCAGCACACCCACGCCATCCCCTAATTCTCTGTCTGTCGACAGATGGCACCCATTTCAAAAAAACCAAGCCCAAGGGAGGGTCAGTGACACCTCAAGTGGCCTTGGTTCGCTTCGTTGAGTAAGTGATGAGATCAACTGATGAGATATCGACTAATGTCAGAAAAAAGGAGCTTCTGATTTCGTCAACCAAGGAAGTCTGTGGGTAAAGTATTAACCCGATGCCCAGCTAAGCCGTGATGTTTGCACGGAAGGGACTGATACAGGCGATACCAAAGCTCCCTAGTACCAGGCGGGGCCAGGGCTCGTTCCATAAGCGCCCCTTGCAGAACGAGCTCCCACCTCCATTACAGAGGGCCCAGTAAGCAGATGGAGTTTCGAGACTGTTCGACAGTCTAGTATAAACCGACAGAGCACTGTGGGTTTTATTCCGGGCTCAACAAGCGAGAAAGGGCACCCTGAGGGAACAGGATTGTGCTTCCCGTCGCTATTTCGGCATGTGACTTATAGGCGTATGGCTAGGCACACAAAAGGCACCCCAGATAGATAGATAGATAGATAGATAGATAGATAGATAGATAGATAGATACATAAACAGGTAGATAGATAGATAGATAGATAGACCGATGAAGCAATTAAACAGTGAATAAATGAATTAGTGATGCAGTAAATCAAGGGATCAATGGATCGATCAAGATATTAACCGATCCATCAACCAATCAACCGATCAATCAATCAACCAATCCATGAATGCATCAAACAACCAACCAATCAATCAATCAATCAATCAATGAACCAACCAACCAAGCAACCAATCAACCAATCAATAAATCAATCAATCAATCGATCAATCGATCAATCGATCGATCGATCAATCAATCAATCAATCAATCAATCAATCAATAAGTAAGGTAGGTAGGTAGGTAGGTAGGTAGATAGATAGATAGATAGATAGATAGAAAGATAGATAGTAGATAGATAGATATGTGTTTGCAAGTTGGTACCTGCTGCGCACACAACACCTCGTAAGCAGAAAGAAAGATAGATAGATAGATAGATAGATAGATGGATGGATGGATGGATGGATGGATGGATAGATAGATAGATAGATAGATAGATAGATAGATAGATAGATAGATAGATAGATAGATAGATGACACCTGCTGTGCGCATAGCTTCTCGTAAGCATCATACAAGTCCAATTTCTGTAAGAAAGGAATACATTCTAAAAATGAGAAGTTCCTAGTTCTTAAGAGCAATGAGCAATGACTTCAAGCGCTTCGTTCTCAGCCAATGCTGGTTGCTGTCGCTTGTGCAGTGGCTCATTTGAAAGCCCTCGTGAGCTAAGATACAGATTCTGGACACCAGTATTGACTGAGAAAGAAGCGTTTGAAGTCATTGCTGATTGCACTTAAGAACTAGGAACTTCTCATGTTGATATATATCATGCACATATAATATTGACATAGGCGGATAGGTTTAGTCTATCATCCAGGACATAGGCATCCATCGCACCCAGTGATCTATAGACAGATAAATAGATAAATAGATCGGTAGATAGGTAGATAGGTAGGTAGGTAGGAAAGAAGGAAGAAAGAATAAACAAACGCTTCAATATTGATGTTGACAAGTAGTCAGTATTGACGAGAGAAAGAAGAGAAATTCAAGAAAGAAAGAAGGCATAAAGAAGGAAGAAAAAGATGAACAACGTAAGAAAGAAGAAAAGTGAAGAATTTTGGCCACCTATAATTTCGGGAAAAATTAAATAAATAAATAATAATAATAATAATAAAATTATTTTTAAAAATAATAATAATAATAATAATAATAATAATAATAATAATAATAATAATAATAATAATAATAATAATAATAATAATAATAATAAAAAAACGTATCTTGAGGTGAAAATACTTGGGAAGAATTCCGGCCAACCAAAGTTTTGTGCAACAACAACGTATTCTGCGGTGACAAACTACTGGCCGAAATATTTCCTGACCGAATAGTATATTATGCGGCTAGCCACAAATTGGACGTGTTTTGCGGGCGAGCCGGGCCGGGCCGGCGAGCCCGCAGAACACTCAAATTTGGCGCGCCGCATATGTAGTTTTATCGGTAACCTGACCACATTTTGTGGAGGTGACCGATAAATATTTCACTAGACCAGATAATGATAACTGACCTGTCTGTTGATAAAAGTTCGAGGGATGTCCCCTAATATAACATAACAAGATAGCATAACATAGCATGACAGACAGAAAGACAGACAATAGCATGGATATAACATGACGTAGCATACGGGGAACGATGCAAATCGAGATAGATAGATAGGATAGGTAGGTAGATGGATAGATAGATAGATAGATAGATAGATAGATAGATAGATACATACATACAGATAGAAAGTTTGCGGGTTGTCTTCTATCATTATATGAAATATTAATGTAACATAATGTAACATAACGTAACATAACATAACTTAGCATGAAGTAACATGATATAACATGAGGTAACATAGCAGGCAGGAAGCAGCAGTGACAAAAAGGCAGTAGTGAGGGACAAAGAGGCAGTAGTCAGGACAAAAAGGCAGTAGGGATGGACAAAAAGGCAGTGTAACATGACAAAACACAACACAACACAACACAACATAATACAACATAGACATAGACATAGACATAAACATAAACATAAACATAAACAAAAACATAAGCATAAACATGAACATAAACATAAACACAAACATAAACATAAACATAAACATAAACATAAACATAAGCATAAACACAAACATAAACACAAACACAAACACAAACATAAGCATAAACATAAACATAAACATAAACATAAACATAAACATAAACATACCCGGTCGTATTCCCTCCTCCTTCCGCGATGAGATGTACTGTTGAACCTGTTAATAATAATAATAATAATGATAACTAGGGGCTGCGTCAACACCTGAAAGGATGGTTTGCGGTGCGCTTCGCACCCCCCCCCCCCCCCCTCCCCCCCCCCCCCATTATTATTATTATTATTATTATTATTAATATTATTATTATTATTATTATTATTATTATTGTTATTATTATTATTATTATTATTATTATTATTATTATTATCATTATTATTATTATTATTATTATTATCATTATTATCATTATTATTATTATTATTATTATGGACACCGTGATAGCCCAGTGGTCAAGTTCTACCATCTGGGCCCTGTCGCCAGTTCGATTCCCGTCGGTGCCACCAGTATTTTCATTGAACATACCGGTCCGTCTGGAAGTGTTGGAACTGCCCGTGCGGGGGTGTCATTAGAGCCTATCGTCAATTCTTCGTACTCCCCTCACGGGTGAGACGATGGAGGCGCATGTGCAGATTTGCATCAGCCATTGACAGAGAAGCACTATTATTATTATTATTATTATTATTATTATTATTATTATTATTATTATTATTATTAGTATTATTATTATTATCATCATTATTATTATTATTATTATATTATTATTATTATTATTATTATTATTATTATTATTACTATTATTGTTATTGTTATTATTATTATTATTATTATTATTATTATTATTATTATTATTATTATTATTATTATTACTATTATTATGGACACCGTGATAGCCCAGTGGTCAAGTTCTACCATCTGGGCCCTGTCGCCAGTTCGATTCCCGTCGGTGCCACCAGTATTTTCATTGAACATACCGGTCCGTCTGGAAGTGTTGGAACTGCCCGTGCGGAGGTGTCATTAGAGCCCAAGACGATGGAGGCGCATGCGCAGATTTGCATCAGCCATTGACAGAGAAGCACTATTATTATTATTATTATTATTATTGTTATTATTATTATTATTATTATTATTATTATTATTATTATTATCATTATTATTATTATTATTCAGCCCAATGGCCTCAAGGCGTTAAACTGTGACGCCAACTCATAACCCTTTGGTGGTAGATGCTGGGGAGGAGGGTCGTTGCGCGCGTAAAAGATCTTAAACTCCACATATGCTGGTTGATAGCCCAGGACCCAGCAGACACCAGGTTGTTATGGGTGGGGTTTCGAGGCAGCTCTAGCAACCGCGCTTGGTGTATGCACTTGCACATTCGGTGACGTCTTGCAAGAGGTTGCTGGGACTGCGGAATAACCTCGGCTTAGTGCAGTCTTGCCCTCAGGAGCTCCATCGGTGGCCCCGATCATCAGGCGAGAGACTGACACGGGGGGGTGGAGGACCTCGAACAAGGGTATTGGAGGCTTATGTCCGTTGAGGATATGCCATTAGCTGCATCAGTACGCCTCAGATATAGTAAATCTGCCTTGGAGTGTTGACTGTGACATATTTGAGGGAAATCCCGATGAAAAAACCTAGTCACACTTGCTACACAGAGTTCCAGCCCAATGGCCTCAAGGCGTTAAACTGTGACGCCAACTCATAACCCTTTGGTGGTAGATGCTGGGGAGGAGGGTCGTTGCGCACGTAAAAGATCTTAAACTCCGCATATGCTGGTTGATAGCCCAGGACCCAGCAGACACCAGATTGTTATGGGTGGGGTTTCGAGGCAGCTCTAGCGAACGCGCTTGGTGTATGCACTTGCACATTCGGTGACGTCTTGCAAGAGGTTGCTGGGACTGCGGAATAACCTCGGCTTAGTGCAGTCTTGCCCTCAGGAGCTCCATCGGTGGCCCCGATCATCAGGCGAGAGACTGACACGGGGGGGTGGAGGACCTCGAACAAGGGTATTGGAGGCTTATGTCCGTTGAGGATATGCCATTAGCTGCATCAGTACGCCTCAGATGTAGTATTATTATTATTATTATTATTATCATTATTATTATTATTATTATTATTATTATTATTATTATTATTATTATTATTATTATTATTGTGGACACCGTGATAGCCCAGTGGTCAAGTTCTACCATCTGGGCCCTGTCGCCAGTTCGATTCCCGTCGGTGCCACCCGTATTTTCATTGAACGTACCGGTCCGTCTGGAAGTGTTGGAACTGCCCTTGCGGGGACGTCATTATAGCCTATCGTCAATTCTTCGTACTCCCCTCACGGGTGAGACGATGGAGGCGCATGTGCAGATTTGCATCAGCCATTGACAGAGAAGCACTATTATTATTATTATTATTATTATTATTATTATTATTATTATTATTATTATTATTATTATTATTATTATTACTACTACTATTATTATTATTACTATTATTATTATTATTATTAAGATGGGTAGCCCTTGATGATGCGCATTATAATCTGCTTCGGAGAAGGTTGCTCAGCTGCAACAACCGCCTTCGGTTGTACCGCAGCAAGTTGGTCAGTGGCATGTCCCCTCGCTGCTTCTGTTGTCATGATGATGTCAATGAGTCCCTTGCGCACTTCTTATGGGATTGCCCCATGCATGAGGGGAGACGTAAGCAGCTGTTGCTGAGTATGCAGAGGCTCGGTGGCATGGCTGTGGGGGCTGCTAAGGGGGGTGGAGGGAGTGAGGAGGGTGGTGAGGTCGTAGGCGGTGAGGTTGTGGTGGAGGATGTGTTGCTTGGGCGGGAGCGGGAGGGCTCTGTGCGGCAGGGTTGGGATGATATGTCGCCTGTGGATCAATCACGATTGTTTTGTAAGTTTTTTCAGGGGAAGTCGCGCTTCCGCAGTAACTTTAGGCTTGCTGCGTTGTTAGGGGTTACAGCGTTGCGTCCCCCTCCAAAGTTGGATGTGTTGTTTGGATCATATGTGTCTGAGTGTTGGTCTGCTAGGGAGGGTAAAAGGGAGGAGCTTGGGGTGGAGGATGGGGGCGAGGAGGTGATTGACCTCACTGAGGTTCCATCAGCTTCTGTCCCACCCTCTCCCCCAAGTGACGTTGATGTTGCGCGGCGCGGCCGTCCGCGCAGAGTGGACGTCCTGGCTAGAGAGAGGGGTTCGGGAGCGCAGCGTAGTGTCTCGGAGTTCTTCTCTTCAGCTAACACCCTCGCATCTAGCTCTTCATGCACTTCACAGCCCCCATCTGCCCCTGCTGTTGCTGTTGCTGCTATGTCTTGTTTGGTGTTCTGACAATGCGTTGGGATCGGCTGACCCCGGTGACCCAATGGAGGCACATGTCCAGGATCTGGATCTGATGCTATAGTCTGAGGAAGCCTATTATTATTATTATTATTATCATCATTATTGTTATTGTTATTTTTATTATTATTATTATTATTATTGTTATTATTATTATTATTATTATTATCATTATTATTATTACTATTCAGCCCAATGGCCTCAAGGCGTTAAACTGTGACGCCAACTCATATCCCTTTGGTGGTAGATGCTGGGGAGGAGGGTCGTTGCGCGCGTAAAAGATCTTAAACTCCGCATATGCTGGTTGATAGCCCAGGACCCAGCAGACACCAGATTGTTATGGGTGGGGTTTCGAGGCAGCTCTAGCAACCGCGCTTGGTGTATGCACTTGCACATTCGGTGACGTCTTGCAAGAGGTTGCTGGGACTGCGATAATAACTCGGCTTAGTGCAGTCTTGCCCTCAGGAGCTCCATCGGTGGCCCCGATCATCAGGCGAGAGACTGACACGGGGGGGTGGAGGACCTCGAACAAGGGTATTGGAGGC
>WBZZ01000603.1:465000-467500 GCA_019918135.1 Paulinella micropora
AATCATGGTATGTAGTATGTAGACCTCTCCTCCATCTCTCTCGCTGCTTTGTTAGCAAACGTAACGGCTAAAACTTGTCAATTTTAAAAATGCGTATGTATGTCGGTACATCTATATATCTATCTATCTATCTATCTATCTATCATCTATCTATCTATCTATCTATCTATCTATCTATCCATCTATCTATCTATCTATCTATCTATCTATCTATCTATGTGGAATGGATGCGTATGTCTTCGGATATGCAGAGCTGATAGACCAAACATATCTATCTATCTATCTATCTATCTATCTATCTATCTATCTATCTATCTATCTATCTATCTATCTATCTATCTATCTATCTATCTACTAACAAGGTAGTGATAGAGATGGGGGAGAGGTCAAGCCTTAACATTAATCAGCCTAACTTGGCCTATGTATGTATGTATGCATGTATGTATGTATGTATGTAGACCTCTCCTCCATCTCTCTCGCTGCTTTGTTAGTAAACGTAACGGCTAAAACTTGTCAATTTTAAAAATGCGTATGTATGTCGACACTAACAAGGTAGTGAGAGAGATGAGAAGTTCCTAGTTCTTAACTACAATGAGCAATGACTTCAAGTGCTTCGATCTCAGCCAATGCTGGTTGCTGTCGCTTGTGCAGTGGCTCATTTGAAAGCCCTCGTCAAGAGCGTACTAATGAGCTAAGATGCAGATTCTGGACACCAGTTTTGACTGAGAACGAAGCGCTTGAAGTCATTGCTAATTGCACTTGAGAAGTAGGAACTTCTGATGGAGGAGAGGTCAGGCTTGACATTAATCAGCCTAACTTGGCCTATGTATGTATGTATGTATGTAGACCTCTCCTCCATCTCTCTCGCTGCTTTGTTAGTAAACGTAACGGCTAAAACTTGGTAAGGCATGGCCATGTCCTAGATAGGTAGGTAGGTAGGTAGGTAAGTAGATAGGTAGATAGAGAGGTACATAGGCAGGTAGATAGGCAGGTAGGTAGGTAGATAGGCAGGCAGGTAGATAGGTAGGTAGGCAGTAAGGTAAGTAGGTAGGTAGGTAGGTAGGCAGTTAAATAAGTAGGTAGGTAGTAGGTAGGTAGGTAGTAGGTAGGTAGGTAGGTAGGTAGATAGGTAGGTAGGTAGGCAGGTAGATAGGCAGGTAGGTAGGTAGATAGGCGGGCAGGTAGATAGGTAGGTAGGCAGTTAGGTAAGTAGGTAGGTAGGTAGGTAGGTAGGTAGGTAGGCAGTTAAATAAGTAGGTAGGTAGTAGGTAGGTAGGTAGGTAGTAGGTAGGTAGGTAGGTAGGTAGGTAGGTAGATAGGTAGGCAGGTAGGCAGGTAGGTAGGTAGGTAGGTAGGTAGGTAGATAGGCAGGTAGGAAGGCAGGTAGGTAGGTAGGTAGGTAGGTAGGTAGGCAGTTAGGCAGGGAGGTAGGTAGGTATGTAGGCAGTTAGGTAGGTAGGTAGGTAGGTAGGTAGGTAGGCAGGTAGGTAGGTAGGTAGGTAGTAGGGAGTTAGGTAGGTAGGTAGGTAAGTAGGTAGGTGGGTAGGTGGGTAGGTAGGTAGGTAGGTAGGTAGGTAGGTAGGTAGGTAGGTAGGTAGGTAGGAGGTAGGCAGTTAGGTAGGTAGGTAGGTAGGTAGGTAGGTAGGTAGGTAGGTAGGTAGGCAGGTAGGTAGGTAGGTAGGTAGTAGGTAGGTAGGTAGGTAGGTAGGTGGGTAGGTGGGTAGGTAGGTAGGTAGGTAGGTAGGTAGGTAGTTACCTTCTGTAGAATGTAGGCTATCCTAGTTGTTAACACTCGCGTTTTCCCGGTTCCTGAAGTTAGAGATTAATGTAGGTGAGGTAAAGAGGTAGCAGGGAGGGGGGGGGGAGTTGCGGCGAGGAGAGGGAGGGAGGGAAGACGAAGAGGAAGAGGGAGAGAAAGAGGAAGAGGCAGAGGAAGAGGAAGAGAAGAAGATCAAGGCAACCTGCCCCGGCGATGATGAGGGAGTGCGGAGGACAAAGTGGCAGTAGAGAGGGGAAAAAAGGCAGCGCAGAGGACAAAGTGGCAGTAGAGAGGGGAAAAAGGCAGTGCAGTGGACAAAGTGGCAGTAGAGAGGCAACCTGCCCCGGCGATGATGAGGGAGTTTTCGTTCGGGAGTGTGACAGCGGCCAATTGCTCCGTGTTCAGTCCCTTCAGCAGCTTCTCGATATCTCGTGGAGGGTCGTAGAGGTACGCTGCCTGTGTTGCCTGCTTGACTTGGCTTGGAGGACCGATGGCAGAGGTCACAGGAGCCACCGGGCTGGCCAGGTGGCAGTAAGCGCGCCGGTAAAAACCGTCCTCCAATGCCACCGCCACCACCACCCGATTAACCAAACCACCCTGTGCGCGTGTTTGTGTGGTGTGTGTGGGGTGTGTGTGTGTGTTTGTGTGTGGGTGGGTGATCATTGATCATGGGTGACCATGGGTAATCTCATGGATGAGCTAGAGGGATCAAAAAAGGCAGTGGAGAGGAAGAACTGGCAG
>WBZZ01000603.1:482500-487500 GCA_019918135.1 Paulinella micropora
AACTAACAAACTAACAAACTAACAAACTAACAAACTAACAAACTAACAAACAAACAAAACAAACAAACAAACAAACAAACAAACAAACAAACAAACAAAACAAACTCACAAACAAACTCAACAAACAAACTCACAAACAAACTCACAAACAAACTCACAAACAAACTCACAAACAAACTCACAAACAAACTCACAAACAAACTCACAAACAAACTCACAAACAAACTCACAAACAAACTCACAAACAAACTCACAAACAAACTCACAAACAAACTCACAAACAAACTCACAAACAAACTCACAAAACAAACTCACAAACAAACAAAACAAACTCACAAACAAAACTCACAAACAAACTCACAAACAAACTCACAAACAAACTCACAAACAAACTCACAAACAAACTCACAAACAAACTCACAAACAAACTCACAAACAAACTCACAAACAAACTCACAAACAAACTCACAAACAAACTCACAAACAAACTCACAAACAAACTCACAAACAAACTCACAAACAAACTCACAAACAAACTCACAAACAAACTCACAAACAAACTCACAAACAAACTCACAAACAAACTCACAAACAAACTCACAAACAAACTCACAAACAAACTCACAAACAAACTCACAAACAAACTCACAAACAAACTCACAAACAAACTCACAAACAAACTCACAAACAAACTCACAAACAAACTCACAAACAAACTCACAAACAAACTCACAAACAAACTCACAAACAAACTCACAAACAAACTCACAAACAAACTCACAAACAAACTCACAAACAAACTCACAAACAAACTCACAAACAAACTCACAAACAAACTCACAAACAAACTCACAAACAAACTCACAAACAAACTCACAAACAAACTCACAAACAAACTCACAAACAAACTCACAAACAAACTCACAAACAAACTCACAAACAAACTCACAAACAAACTCACAAACAAACTCACAAACAAACTCACAAACAAACTCACAAACAAACTCACAAACAAACTCACAAACAAACTCACAAACAAACTCACAAACAAACTCACAAACAAACTCACAAACAAACTCACAAACTCACAAACAAACTCACAAACAAACTCACAAACAAACTCACAAACAAACTCACAAACAAACTCACAAACAAACTCACAAACAAACTCACAAACAAACTCACAAACAAACTAAAACAAAACTAAAACAAAACTAAAACAAAACTAAAACAAAACTAAAACAAAACTAAAACAAAACTAAAACAAAACTAAAACAAAACTAAAAACAAAACTAAAACAAAACTAAAACAAAACTAAAACAAAACTAAAACAAAACTAAAACAAAACTAAAACAAAACTAAAACAAAACTAAAACAAAACTAAAACAAAACTAAAACAAAACTAAAACAAAACTAAAACAAAACTAAAACAAAACTAAAACAAAACTAAAACAAAACTAAACTAAACTAAACTAAACTAAACTTAACTAAACTAAACTAAACTAAACTAAACTTAACTAAACTTAACTAAACTTAACTAAACTTGACTAAACTAAACTAAACTAAACTAAACTAAACTAAACTAAACTACACTAAACTAAACTTAACTTAACTTAACTAAACTTAACTTAACTTACTAACTTACTAACTTACTAACTTACTAACTTACTAACTTACTAACTTACTAACTTACTAACTTACTAACTAACTAACTAAACTAACTAAACTAACTAACTAACTAACTAACTAACTAACTAACTAACTAAACTACTAACTAACTAAACTAAACTAAACTAAACTAAACTAAACTAAACTAAACTAAACTAAACTAAACTAAACTAAACTTAACTAAACTTAACTAACTAACTAACTAACTAACTAACTAACTAACTTACTAACTAACTACTAACTACTAACTACTAACTACTAACTACTGACTACTGACTACTGACTACTGACTACTGACTACTGACTACTAACTACTAACTACTAACTACTAACTACTAACTACTAACTACTAACTACTGACTACTGACTACTGACTACTGACTACTGACTACTAACTACTAACTACTAACTACTAACTACTAACTACTAACTACTAACTACTACTAACTACTAACTACTAACTACTAACTACTAACTACTAACTACTAACTACTAACTACTTACTAACTACTAACTACTAACTACTAACTACTAACTACTAACAACTAACTACTAACTACTAACTACTACTACTACTACTACTACTACTACTACTACTACTACTACTACTACTACTACTACTACTACTACTACTACTACTACTACTACTACTACTACTACTACTACTACTACTACTACTACTACTACTACTACTACTACTACTACTACTACTACTACTACTACTACTACTACTACTACTACTACTACTACTACTACTACTACTACTACTACTACTACTACTACTACTACTACTACTACTACCACTACTACTACTACTACTACTACTACTACTACTACTACTACTACTACTACTACTACTACTACTACTACTACTACTACTACTACTACTACTACTACTACTACTACTACCTATACTACTACTACTACTACTACTAGGCCTAGGCCTTCGGTTTAATGAAGTTAACAATTTAACCTCTGGTCGATCCATACAAATCGTTAGCTCAAGAGCTATTGATTTAACTAGATGGTGACCTACGTCTCAAGTTATTAAAGATAATGAGAAATTATTAAAATATTAAAGTATTAAAATAAAATGACTTAGATTAAAAATATTAAAATAAAATAAAATAATAATAATAATAATAATAATAATAATAATAATAATAATAATAATAGTAATAATTATAAAATAGTAATAACAATAATAATAAATATATATGGAATTAACAATATATATACATATATGTGTATATATATATATATTAGATTAATCTGTTATGAAGTCAAAGTAAAGTTCTAGTTCAGTGAGGAACGAGACACAAAAAAAAAAAAAAAAAAAAAAAAAAAAAAAAAAAAGAAAAAAAAAACTACTACTACTACTACTACTACTACTACTACTACTACTACTACTACTACTACTACTACTACTACTACTACTACTACTACTACTACTACTACTACTACTACTACTACTACTTACTACTACTACTACTACTACTACTACTACTACTACTACTACTACTACTACTACTACTACTACTACTACTACTACTACTACTACTACTACTACTACTACTACTACTACTACTACTACTACTACTACTAGGAAAGAAAGAAAGAAAAAGTAAAATTAAAAGAAAAGGAGGAGAGGAGAGGGGGAAAAAATGGTTTGAGATACTTAAGTGTTGGGTGTGCATGAATAGTTTAAAAGAGGAGTTTAGTCAGAAGGTAGACATAATACATCGCAAATTTTACTGTCTTCCCCCTCTCTCTGGCTGATGCCAAAAAACAGCAAGAAAGTGCCTTTATGACACGCCATCCAATTATTCCAGGCCAATCGAAATCCCGACTGAATCTCTGTAGCTGTAGTGCACGTGACAAAGACAACGCCATGGAAGAGGAGGTAAACCGCAATCTTGTTCGAAGATGTTCGAAAGTAATGTCATTTCAGTACTCGTTAGAATGGCTCGCGATAATTGTGACAAGCTTTCGCCTTCTTTCACAACCATCTTAGATTCTATGGCACAACTTGTTTTCCGGTCAAGGGTTGTGAGTTTTTCACTTCGCCTTTGTGCCCCACACGCTGGCAGGCCTCGTCGATGGTTTATGGCGAAATTTCTGAGCTGCGAGCAATTGTCCAACTGCCTGGCGCGATTTTCTTTGCGGGAATCTTCTTTTGGTTTCCAACCTTGGAAGAAGCTCCAAGCACATGCCCCTTGCCTGCTAAGGTTGTTTTCGGAATGGGCTCTTGAAGTGTTTGTGGAACACAAGTGGTCGATCATGAATGTTATCCGCACGTTTGCTTGGAAAGGCAAAACGAGCAGAGGGTCTCTCTCATTCGTGACATCCAGTGTAGTCTACTTCTTTTGTTTTCACAGGCTAACTGCATTCCACATGTTTGGTCTCACGTACGCACTGGCATGCTTGATCGCTATGGACGTGACGACATCCATGACGGTTGTTCTGGGAGCTCTCACCTTGCTCGGGCTGTACACAAAGCTCCTAGAAGGAGAAGAGGACAGGTCGGAGGTCTCTGTGGCCAAGCTTGCAAAACTGTTGGAGCAAGGTCATGCATAGAAAGGCATTTGAGGTTAGATAACCGAGTAATGGACGTCCACTGTCTTGACCAGACACAGGTGCAATGTTGTCCCTCCTGCGCGAGACATGCAGTCTGCTTTTGGTTTCCTTGCGTTGATTCTTTTGGTGCTTCAACCCTGATCACATTAGGATCCTTCCTTGACTCGAAGGGAAAGAGAGCTATGGGTCGCCTCCATTACATCGCAAGTCGGGTGATGACCTGTGTTCTTTACCTTTCTAAAATTCTGCCATTCTGTTTGTTCTCTCACGGTCTCCGGTTTGTTGTTGTTGTTGTTGTTGTTGTTGTTGCTGCTGCTGCTGTGTTTGTTATACTTTGATGCCCAGGGGAGGGAAGGAGGGAAAGGAGGGGAGGAGGGAAAGGAGCGGTAACGATCGAAAAAGAGGCTCTCTCTTCTGCTTAGGTTCTTGGTAGTTTACTTGGCAAGAATTTTCTCGTTTCTGACCCAGGAGCAGATTTATGCTTGCCTTGGTACACAAGTCTACGTCAAAATTTGGATTAATGAAAAAACGCAGCTGTTCAAAAAGCTTCTCTTTACCTATGCGTCATACATGCGGCTGTTCCTTCGGATGTCGCCGAAAGTGCCTGAGTGCGTATTTCTCTACTCATCTTTCTCTCTCTCTCTCTCTCTCTCTCTCCCTCTCTCTCCCTCTCTCTCCCTCTCTCTCCCTCTCTCTCCTCTTGTATCTTGATTCATACAAATCGGGTGCCAATAAACGTGCAGGTCATCCTTCTT
>WBZZ01000603.1:497500-505000 GCA_019918135.1 Paulinella micropora
CGGGCCCAACACACCCACACCATCCCCTAATTCTCTGTCTGTCGACAGATGGCACCCATTTCAAAAAAAACCAAGCCCAAGGGAGGGTCAGTGACACCTCAAGTGGCCTTGGTTCGCTCCGTGGAGTAAGTGATGAGATCAACTGATGAGATATCGACTAATGTCAGAAAAAAGGAGCTTCTGATTTCGTCAACCAAGGAAGTCTGTGGGTAAAGTATTAACCCGATGCCCAGCTAAGCCGTGATGTTTGCACGGAAGGGACTGATACAGGCGATACCAAAATCACCCTAGTACCAGGCGGGGCCAGGGCTCGTTCCATAAGCGCCCCTTGCAGAACGAGCTCCCACCTCCATTACAGAGGGCCCAGTAAGCAGATGGAGTTTCGAGACTGTTCGACAGTCTAGTATAAACCGACAGAGCACTGTGGGTTTTATTCCGGGCTCAACAAGCGAGAAAGGGCACCCTGAGGGAACAGGATTGTGCTTCCCGTCGCTATTTCGGCATGTGACTTATGGACGTATGGCTAGGCACAGATAGATAGATAGATAGATAGATACATAGATAGATAGGTAGGTAGGTAGGCAGGTAGGTAGGTAGGTAGGTAGATAGATAGATAGATAGATAGATGAGATGTCGCAAAGGAATGTAGTCCTTGCAAAGGAACGCAGTTTCACATCAAACAGTAATTTGTGTACTGTGCATGTGTCCGGGATGGGAATCAC
This sequence comes from Paulinella micropora, assembly GCA_019918135.1. Taxonomy (NCBI): domain Eukaryota; phylum Cercozoa; class Imbricatea; order Euglyphida; family Paulinellidae; genus Paulinella; species Paulinella micropora. The sequence continues at coordinate 498,223 of WBZZ01000603.1, forward strand.
GGGTAGACTGTGTTCTGGAAAAAAGAAGAGGAGGACGTTGAAGAAAAAGGCAATCTAGGAATGGAGAGTGGGAGGATAAGGAAGAAGGGAAAGAAAAGGAAGCCGTTAGTCCAAGTGTTTTGAGCACCGTAAGCTTGCGCAAGCTACAATGATGACATTGTATAAGGCCTAAACCCCCGAAGGGACCTAGCCCGGGCTATGCAACACTGGACGGCTATGACGGAATGCAGTCACCGATACGGACTAGAGGAAGATTAGTCCAACTTTTGACTGCACAGGAGCGATAAATCGCAAAAGAGCAACGAGCTACGCAGGAGGATAGCTTGAAGCAAAGGGATTTGGATTGGGGATGGGAAAAACCCAAGGCGCGGAAACATCGATGAACAGAGAACGATACCATGCCGCGAGCCCCGCATTCGATTGGTCGAAGGTGGCAGGTCCATCCGTTGTCCTCGATTTGAGATTTGAGCCCATTGTATCGGCTGGTCTTGTAGGCTCGTGCGTCAAGGATGTTTTCATCGACCGGGCACGTGAGTTCGATCAGTATACACTTCTTGGTAGACATTTACCAGACAACAATATCGGGGCGGAGGTCAGTGACACAGATGTGTACAGGAAAGGCTTGCTCAGAACCGGTGTATTGGGTTTGAAGCTGCCAATCGTTTGCGGTGTCGAGCAGAGATGGACGATGAAATGACTGCCCCTTAGGCTTCTGCTCGCCCTCTTCCACAAACATAGACTTTGATTCATTTTGGTCTATAGGGGAGCGTTTGTTATGGCTCTCGATGTGTTTTTGAAGGGGAGCTTCAATAGTGCAGAACACAGAGTCGTGACACCAGGTATAACGGCCTTGTTTGAGGGCAACATGGCAACCGGAGAGGATGTGACATAAATGTGCTTGACCAGAACAGAGAGCACACTTGTTATTGGGAATGATTCCCCACAGACGTCTAAGGTCGGGGGTAATAACCGAGTTTGTGCTTGCGTTGATGACCCAAGAGATTAAACGGGGATTACGGGTTCCGATGAGGCGAGTCCAGGAGAGGTCAAAGGGGCATGCGTCGTCAAAACGAAGAAAGCACCCTTGCATGGCTTTGTCCATATCATGCACTGTGGTTGTCTCAAGTATTGTCTCAGCAGCTAATTCTAAAATCCTGTCTTTGCGGTCTGTGATGGAATGTTCTTTTGGGTAGCGACCATGGCCAAGTCCGAGATGATCGGATTGGCCTCGTTGTTTGAATTCAAAATCAACTTGCCTCAAGTTTTTCGAGCACAGGCTCTGGTTTCCAGATAGTTCGAAACGTTTCGTGTTTCGTCAGGTTCATCGCACAGATGGACGAGACGTGTTTATCTGGGCAGTACTTCAGCATTTGAGCACGGTTGATTTGAAGTCGCTGGTAAAAAGAGACGATGGACTGGAGCTGTAGACCGAATTTCGAGCGTGGGCGGTAAAGGCAAGAGACCAGAGCTCTTTTGTAGATATTGGCCCATTTTTTGAGGAAGCGGGTCGCAATTTTTTCAAGGGTTTTGGCGAAAGATAAGCAGAGGTCATAAATGAGAAATGGCCAGGCAAGTGACTGGACAGCATAATGTTGGTAGAGCCAAAGTTTCATAAAACCATTGATCGAGCAGCTATCGATGGCTTGCATAGATAGAATGAACTTCTTTTGGATTTCTGCTCGTTGTTCGTTTTCGCTGAGGTCATGGTAGACAATCCATCCGAGGTCTTTGAAAGGCTTGTCAGCGATGAAGTCAATTGGTTTGCCAGTAATAGTAAGGGCGGGGTCGAAAGGTGGGAACGATATCGGCATTAATCGTTTGAGATCCTTGCGGTCATCGGCTTTAGTCCAATATTTGAAAGCAAGGCTTTTGCATTTGGGCGGTTTCGCGGCCATTGTTCTGGTCCATGACAGAAATTTGTCTATCATGTTGATGGACGATTGACAGTGTTTCGTGGATCGGCTGTGTAGTTTGAGGTCGTCAGCATAGGCAGCTTCGTGCACGATTATTTCATCCGTTGAGTTTTTGTGTTTGAAGTGGTATCCGTTGTTTTTGGTCAAGGATGATAGGAGGTCAAGTAGTAAATTGAAAACTATATTGAAAAGGAGAGGAGAGATGCAGCATCCTTGAAAGACGCCCACAGCAAAAACAAAGGGTTCTGACGACCATTCTTTCCCTTCGATTGTGGCTACCAAGAGTTCGTAATATAAGAAGATTACGCGTGCAAACATAGGGGGCACGTGGTACCACCAGAGAGCAAACTGGACCAAGTTGAGATTTACGCTTCCAAAAGCGTTTTTTAGGTCAATCCATGCTATGACCAGTTGGCGATAGTGATCTTCTGCATTTCTGATGGTAGCCTTTGTTGCAGCAATGTGTTCGGGGCATCCTGCAACGTTACTGAGGAAACCTTTTTGTTTCGCTCTGTCAAACTATTTGTTATCCAGTAAAAAACTCTCCAGTCGTTTTGACCACAGAGAGAAAAATACCTTACCCGAGCAGTTTGTCAGAGCAATCGGACGATAGTTTGAGGCCTGAAGTGGATCGCCGTCTTTATGAAGGAGGGAGAAAGCAGCGTGGGCCCAGCAGTTAGCAACATCAGTTGTCCAACACTTGACAATGAGTTTGTGTAAGAAAAATAAAGCGGTGGGAGGTTTCTTGTAAACAAGGTAGCTAATACCATCTCTGGCAGGGGCTGCACCATTACGCTTAGCAAGCACAGATCTTTTGATTTCCAAGAAGGACGGTGGTTTGAGGTCAAAGGGGACAGTTGGTAGAGGTGGGCGAATCATCTCAGGTAAGGGCACGTAGGTTTGTTCACGATTAGCGTCTTTGTATAGGTTGGGAAAGTAGGAATCGCAGTCTTCTTTGGACAGGGAGCAAGTGGTTTGGGTTGAGGGGGGATGAAACAGATTTTTGGCAAACGTATGAGGGTCAGATCGGAAGCGTGTATTAGCTTGTCGTTGAGCGGAGGTTAAAGTTGCTTCCTTGAGACGACGGCGGAGGCGGTTACCGGTTTTCAATAATACTCACCAAGTTTTTGCAGGCTTTTTGCAACAGCAGCTGGAATCAAACCTGCCCTTTTGAGTTCTCGCAGATGTCTCTTTTGGGCCAGTTTTTGTTGTCGGTTTTGCGTGAGTCTGTTTGGAGCCGGGTTACGTGGTGGTTTTTGCGCTCATGAGTTTGTTCTGTGTTTTTGTTTGAGGTACCCGTTGTGATATGAAGTCGTAGAGATATCTTTCAAATTTCGCTACTGCTTCGTGACACGACAAGCGTTTGATAAGAGAGGAGGGGAGGATGAGAGGGAGTGCGGATTGGAGTTCTTCTTCAATGCCTTTCCATTCGCTTGGTGTTGATGGCAATACCAGGCGTTTTCTTCTTTCGGTTGGTTCTTTCAGGGCACTTCTTGTCCGATGGACAAAATGGGAGTATGTCTCGGCGTCAACACAGTGGGCGGAATCCAGGTTGATAATGCCGGGTTGCGACTTGTAGTCCGGATGGACGTGCGCTTTTGGACTCTTCTTTTCGAGGAGGCCCGAAAGATCTTCGTAAGGGTGAACATGAGCAAAATCTTCTCCAAGGGGTTCAGGCGGTGCAGAGCACGCACTGGGAGGGTGACGGCGGCCACTGCGGAGGGAATAGCGGTGTGTCGGTAAGTTTTCGCATGTAGTTTTTGTAACTTACGGCTTAACGTATGTTAAGCAAGCCTCTTTGTGTAAGCCAGGGTTGTCAGCCCAAGAAGAAAAAGGAGAAAGGTTTGGTTGCCGCGCTTTATCGCCGCGACGGGGTCACATATGGATGAGATGTCGCAAAGGAATGTAGTCCTTGCAAAGGAACGCAGTTTCACATCAAACAGTAATTTGTGTACTGTGCATGTGTCCGGGATGGGAATCACGGGTAGACTGTGTTCTGGAAAAAAGAAGAGGAGGACGTTGAAGAAAAAGGCAATCTAGGAATGGAGAGTGGGAGGATAAGGAAGAAGGGAAAGAAAAGGAAGCCGTTAGTCCAAGTGTTGTGAGCACCGTAAGCTTGCGCAAGCTACAATGATGACATTGTATAAGGCCTAAACCCCCGAAGGGACCTAGCCCGGGCTATGCAACACTGGACGCTATGACGGAATGCAGTCACCGATACGGACTAGAGTAAGATTAGTCCAATTTTTGACTGAGATAGATAGATAGATAGATAGATAGATAGATAGATAGATAGATAGATAGATAGACAGATAGATAGATAGATAGATAGATAGATGAGATATCGACTAATGTCAGAAAAAAGGAGCTTCTGATTTCGTCAACCAAGGAAGTCTGTAAAGTATTGACCCGATGCCCAGCTAAGCCGTGATGTTTGCACGGAAGGGACTGATACAGGCGATACCAAAGCTCCCTAGTACCAGGCGGGGCCAGGCCTCGTTCCATAAAGCGCCCCTTGCAGAACGAGCTCCCACCTCCATTACAGAGGGCCCAGTAAGCAGATGGAGTTTCGAGACTGTCGACAGTCTAGTATAAACCGACAGAGCACTGTGGGTTTTATTCCGGGCTCAACAAGCGAGAAAGGGCACCCTGAGGGAACAGGATTGTGCTTCCCGTCGCTATTTCGGCATGTGACTCATAGGCGTATGGCTAGGCACACATAAGGCACCCCACCACGGGCCCAGCACACCCACACCATCCCAAGATAGATAGATAGATAGATAGATAGATAGATAGATAGATAGATAGATAGATAGATAGATAGATAGATAGATAGATAGATAGATAGATAGATAGATAGATAGATAGATAAATAGATAGATAGATAGATAGATAAATAGATAGATAGATAGATAGATAGATAGATAGATAGATAGATAGATAGATAGATAGATAGATAGATAGATAGATAGATAGATAGATAGATAGATAGATAGATAGATAGATAGATAGCAATTCTGACAGTGTCATGCAACTGCATGCATGATAACGTTGATAGTAGATAGATGAATAGATAGATAGGTAGATAGACAGATAGACAGATAGATAGATAGATAGATGAGATATCGACTAATGTCAGAAAAAAGGAGCTTCTGATTTCGTCAACCAGGAAGTCTGTGGGTAAAGTATTAACCCGATGCCCAGCTAAGCCGTGATGTTTGCACGGAAGGGACTGATACAGGCGATACCAAATCTCCCTAGTACCAGGTGGGGCCAGGGCTCGTTCCATAAGCGCCCCTTGCAGAACGAGCTCCCACCTCCATTACAAGAGGACCCAGTAAGCAGATGGAGTTCCGAGACTGTTCGACAGTCTAGTATAAACCGACAGAGCACTGTGGGTTTTATTCCGGGCTCAACAAGCGAGAAAGGGCACCCTGAGGGAACAGGATTGTGCTTCCCGTCGCTATTTCGGCATGTGACTTATAGGCGTATGGCTGGGCACACATAAGGCACCCCGCCACGGGCCCAGCACACCCACACCATCCCCTAATTCTCTGTCTGTCGACAGATGGCACCCATTTCAAAAAAAACCAAGCCCAAGGGAGGGTCAGTGACACCTCAAGTGGCCTTGGTTCACTCCGTGGAGTAAGTGATGAGATCAACTGATGAAATATCGACTAATGTCAGAAAAAAGGAGCTTCTGATTTCGTCAACCAGGAAGTCTGTGGGTAAAGTATTAACCCGATGCCCAGCTAAGCCGTGATGTTTGCACGGAAGGGACTGATACAGGCGATACCAGATCTCCCTAGTACCAGGTGGGGCCAGGGCTCGTTCCATAAGCGCCCCTTGCAGAACGAGCTCCCACCTCCATTACAGAGGACCCAGTAAGCAGATGGAGTTTCGAGACTGTTCGACAGTCTAGTATAAACCGACAGAGCACTGTGGGTTTTATTTCGGGCTCAACAAGCGAGAAAGGGCACCCTGAGGGAACAGGATTATGCTTCCCGTCGCTATTTCGGCATGAGATAGATAGATAGATAGATATGTTTAATCTATGGGCGTGGCTTAGCTTGAAAAGCCATGGCCTCCTATACTACCCCCGGACAAGAACTTTCAGCACCGGCCAAGCTGCACACCAACCACTGTCTCGCTGTGGTTGGTGTCTGTGCCCAGTTCAAGCCGAAAGGTAGCCGAGCCCTTTTGAACTATACGGGACAACACTAGAACACTCCCCAGGAGCGCGTGCCCTAAGGAGATGATGTGGGGCAAGTCGAGGTTTCAGGAGTTCACGCTCGTTGTGAGTTACCTTTCTACAACCCCGACTTCATCAACCCTTTGCATCACGCCCCGACTTCATCAGCCATGGTCAGGAGTTGGTTGCCTGTTTAGCCCTTGCGCTGCGCGCGATTAACGGTCGGACACAAAATCGTCATTGTAGGAGATAGTTAGATCTGAACCCTAGGCTGAGTTGCCAGTGGCAGAGACCGTCTCCAGGGGATAGATAGATAGATAGATAGATAGATAGATAGATAGATAGATAGATAGATAGATAGATAGATAGATAGATAGATAGATAGATAGATAGATAGATAGATAGCAATTCTGAAAATGTTATGCAACTGCATGCATGATAATGTTGATAGGTAGATAGATAAATAGATAGATAGATAGATAGATAGATAGATAGATAGATAGATAGATAGATAGATAGATAGATAGATAGATAGATAGATAGATAGATAGGTAGGTAGGTAGGTAGGTAGGTAAATAGATAGATAGATAGATAGATAGATAGATAGATAGATAGATAGATAGATAGATAGATAGATAGATAGATAGATAGATAGATAGATAGATAGATAGAT
>WBZZ01000603.1:537500-560000 GCA_019918135.1 Paulinella micropora
ACTTTTCGAAAATAGTCACTATTATTAACAGGGCTTTACCGGACTACCACGAGTGACCGTGCTCGCCCCTTTGGCAGTAGGTTAATTTCACTACGATACCGGATAGGTTCAATGCGTGCATTCAAAAATTTTCAATGCATGCATTGAACTTTTTTCAATGCATGCATCGAAGATTTTTTCAATGCATGCATTAACTTTCAATGCATGCATTGAAACAAGATATAAAATTTTTCAATACATGCATCAGATTTTTTGAATGCATACATTGAAATTTCAATGCATATCGTTGTTGGCCATGCATGCATTAAAAATCAGCCTTGTGAGCCTAGTCAACACGCCGGGGGTTTAACAAAAATACCGGAGTCCGGAGTTAACGATTTCAATGCATGGATTGAAAAACTTTCAATACATACATTGAAAAAGATTCAATGCATTGAAAGTTTAATGCACCATGCATTGAAATTTCAACGCATGCATTGAAAACAATTCAATGCATGCATTGAAAGTTCAATGTATCATGCATTGAAATTTCAACGCATGCATTGAAAACAATTCAATACATGCATTGGAATTTCAATGCATCATGTATTAAAACCTCAATGCATGCATTGAAATTTCAATGTATCATGCATTGAGATTTCAATGCATGCATCGAATTATTTTCAATGCATGCAGTGAAATATCAATGCACGTGTCCAATGCATGCATTGAGATTTCAATGCAAATCCATTGAAATTTCAATGCATGCATCGAATTAACACTTTAATGCCGGCAGTATGCCGGCAGAATTCAAAGTTAATTACTTCATCACTAGCATACAGATTTTTTAATGTTACCATTCTGATTTTTGAAAGGCCATCATTTGCTTTTTTATTATTATTATTTCTTATTTTTGTTTTGTAGTTTTGGTGTTGCATTTATTTGATTTCCAATCACTATCCCAATCCACCACCTTCTCGCCAGGCCTTCTACTTCGTTTTCCAAGTCTTTCTTCTGGCTGTCCTTTTGGTATCTCTTCATAATACCACTTTTCTCTTTCCTTTTTTTTCTTACTTTGCTCTTTACTAACTATGTTATGTGCTTGACTTTTTGCTGTCCCTTTTGCTTCCACTCTTGCTTGACCTTTTCCTTTAGTACTTTGCGCTGGCCTCCTTGCGCATCTGATGAAATCATCTACATACTCCCTTGACATTATGAGGGGGTGCAACTTCTGAAAATCTGTTGTTTCTGAATAAATCTGTGGTTAAACTAACAGGAGACCAAACCATAGCAGGAACCAAAACATTCAGCAACATAATAAATGCTAGTGCGGGGATTGATATGAAAAGTCAAAGCATAACAAATGTTAATCTTGTTGATGGTGTTGATGTTTCTACTCTTGACACTTCGGTGGTTAAACTAACAGGAGACCAAACCATAGCAGGGAATAAAAAATTTACATCAACTTTGGAAGTAAGTGGTTCGTCCAATCCTACTACTTTTGACGGCATCAGCATAGCCTTTGATACAAAAATAGGAATGATCGCCGCACAAAAGACAGCAACAGCGACTTGGTATCCGATACAAATAACTGGTTCGTATGTTGAGTTATATTCAGGTAATACTTTAATTATAACCGCAACTGGAACAACACTATCTTTGAATAACAACAAAATAACAAACTTAGCCACACCATCAGCAACAACGGACGGAGCAAATAAAAGTTATGTGGATACATTAGACGGGCAAAATGTGAAACTAACAGGAAACCAAACCATAGCAGGAATTAAGACATATAGCAGTGGTGTTGAAATAACGGGAAATTCAATCAATTCAACAACAAAGGGCACATTTATCGTTTTCAATTCTACAAGTAATATCGGTTCTATTGCTAGTTTGGATATGAAAACTGCGACATATTACAACTTTGAAATTTCTGCGAAAAAAATAAGTTTTATTATTGACGGGACGATTGTCGGTTGGGTAAATGCTTCGGGGCTAGATTGTAATAGTAGCAAAATAGCCAACCTTGGAACTCCTACATTATCAACAGACGGAGCGACAAAAGGGTATGCGGACACATTGGACGGGCAAAATGTAAAACTATCAACAGACCAAACCATAACAGGAAGTAAAACATTCAACGGGGCGAGCACTGTGATAAAATATCTAACTTTAACGAACAATGCCGATTTTAATAATCAAACTATCACTAATGGCGGAAATATAACATATAATGGGGCGAGGATATTAAACCAAAATGGAGGAGACATATTCTTTTCACAGACATCAGGAGATTATCAGTATTTCTTATTTACTCTAAATACCGCTACAAGTGGAACCGCGAACCAACGAGGTTATGTATTTACGAATGTAGCATCTGATGTAAAAGGGGCGGGACTTTATATTTCAAAACTTTTGGATAATAAAAGTGCTTCGTCTGACATTGTCCGTTTTAACAATGCTGGCGGTATGCGGTTTTATGGTGCCTTAGATATGAACTCAAACAAATATAACAAATGGCGGAACAATAACTGGAACGACAATTACTTCAACCGCGGGGATATCAACGACGACACTAACCGCAAGCGGATTAATCACGGCAAATGCGAGTATATCAACAACAACAGTAACCGCGAGTGGATTAATAACGACAAATGCGGGGATATCAACAACGACATTGGCAACGAGCGATAAAATAACAACAGCACTAGGCAAACCAATAATTATAGGAAACACAACAAAATCAGCAAATGGGGCGACAGGTGGTTTAGAAATATACGGAACGGCTTCAAATATTGGAGGAGCACACTTACAAGCAATAACAACAGCGGATGCTTATCCAACATTTCAATTATTGAATTGGGCACACGACAATGTCAATTTAAGTTTTGATGCTTATTTTGACGGCACGAACTGGAAATCATCTTCTGCGTCATCTAACTTTCTAATTCAAAAAGGTGTAAAACTCACTTTTTATTATAATTCAGGAACAACTGTGGGAAACAATATATCTTACACTGAGGCGATGAACATTAATACATCGGGAGAGGTAGTCATTCCAACAGCATCCAGCGGTTTTTTAACCATACGAAAAAGACCCGCTTCTACCGTTGACGCACAACTATATTTTAAATCTGGAGGATATACGAATTATGGAGTAATTGTTTCTTCTACTGGTTTGCTTCATGCTTGGTCTACTTCAAACTCTACTACTGGCGAGCCGTCTGGTAGTTATAATTATATTCCGCTAAATGGTGCTTGGACAAACTCATCGGACAGGAGATTAAAATCAGATATTAAAACATTAGACTGCGGGGATTGTTGCGAGAAACTAATGAAAAGAAATTGTTGTTCATATTATTTGAAATCAGACGAGAAGAAAGAAAAAAAGAACCACGGATTTATCGCGGATGAGGTAAAAAAGATTTTTCCAGAGTTTGTATCTGTAAGTGGAATAAAAGCGGACGATGGAGATGGCTACCTTGAAGGCATAACATATACAAGTTTTATACCGATATTAGTCAGTGCTTTTCAACACATGGCGGAAAAGGTAGTTAATTTAGAAAAACAAAATAATAATCTCATGAATATACTACAAGACCAAGCAAATCAATTAGCAGAAATCAGATTGTCCGTTATTGATAATGTCAAATAATACGACTAGACTTCACAGACCACCACCTATTATGAATATGGATGGCGAACTAACTCCAGAATTAAAGTCTCGTGTTCTTGAAGTAGAACTAAAGACTGAGGAAAAAAAAGTAAAGCACGAATTGGAAGATAACTGGAATTGTTGTTGTATAAAAAACAGACCAACTGACAGCCGACTTATTAAATACTTATTTCAAATGTGTATCATTATCTCCATTATAACCCTTTGTATCGTAAGGCTATCTGAAAAGAACTTACCTTGTGAGGAAGCCAACACTTATGTCGGAATCCTAACACTATTGATTGGCATTTGCCTTCCATCACCTTCTTCAAAGAAGTGAGCATTCATAGGTATGTACTAACATACTAACTATCCCTAACTCTCGGCTTGCCTCTGTCCTGGGCTCTCTACCCTTCAGCGAGTTACGGTTTCCCCCCGGCCAGCTGCCTAACTGTTTAACCCCTACCACAATCTCGTTCTCTCCAAGAAACTCACCTGGTGCACCAGTAACCGTGCTCGTAAACTTGCCGTCATCCATGTTGTGCAGTTCCAGCGGGGGGGTGCACGTCAACCACTGCATTGATGAGGTGACACTACTAGGCTAACACAGCAAATAATTCAGCAACATGGATTGTGGCAAGGATAGCAACTATCGCTGCCAACAAACTAACACAAATCTTTCTGACCCAGAGGTGCAAGATATGGAAAGCCCTGATCTATGTCCGTGCATAATAAACCCGCTCTGCTCATGAAGTCAAAAGTCCGCCTATGTCCCTGCGGGCGCCTACACTCATCTGCAATGCAAATATTCCTGACTTGGGTATTATTGCGTATGTATTCTAGAACAACGACTTTCTCGCTAGCTGTCCACCCTGTCCAGAACAAGTAAATGGTGACCAATCCGTGCCAACGATAAAATTGGAAATACCGTTTCAGCCCGGCAAGGTCCTGCACTTGCGTGTTCCATAGAATTTGAGGATCTGATTGTGTCCACAAGTCCCGATACTGACTAGTAGCCCTTAGTTCGCGTGCATTTCCGATCCGTAAAGACCACTGTTCTCTAAAATCGCTTTGCTCGAGTCCCGCCACTTTTGCAAACCCAAACACCATGGCTGCTACTAAAACATGCCCTCTGCCACAACCTGTGTCCAAAAACATGCTCTTCTTTCTATCAGCAAGTGGCACACTGTCCAATACAGCCCTCCACGCCTCGCGGGGAAACTTGAATCTTCTTTATACCATGTCTAAAAGCTCCTATCACAGCTGCAACTTCTTTTGTCTTCCAGTCTCTCTCTCTCTCTCTCTCTCTTTCTCAGATTTCAATGTTTGCATTGAAATTTCAATGCAGCGAGCATTGAGATTTCAATGCTTGCATTGAGATTTCAATGCTTGCATTGAAATCACTTTTAAGATTTCAATGCATGCATTCAAATTTCAATGCACGCTGCATTGAAATTTCAGTGCATGCATTGAAAGCTTGAAAGTGATAATTCAATGCATGCATTGAAATTTCAATGCTCACTGCATTGAAATTTAAATGCAAGCATTGAAATAGAGAGAGAGAGAGAGAGAGAGAGAGAGAGAGAGAGAGAGAGAGAGTGAGAGAGAGAGAGAGATAGAGAAAGAAAGAGAGAGAGAGAGAGAGAGAGAGAGAGAGAGAGAGAGAGAGAGAGAGAGAGAGAGAGAGAGAGAGAGAGAGACGCAAGCAACGAAAAAAGCAGCTGTAGGAATTCGACGAGAATTTTTTATTAAAGAGACCTCACTAGGTTTCCTTCCTCGTCGAACTCTTAGTAACGCAGCGGAGGGAGAGAGAGAGAGAGAGAGGGAGGGAGAGAGAGTCTGAGAGAAAGAGAGTCTGAGAGAAAGAGAGTCTGAGAGAAAGAGAGAGAGATAGATAGAGATAGAGATAGGGAGAAAGAAAGAAAGAAAGATAGATAGATAGATAGATAGATAGATAGATAGATAGATAGATAGATAGATAGATAGATAGATAGATAGATAGATAGATAGATAGATAGATAGATAGATAGATCGATAGATAGATAGATAGATAGATAGATAGATAGATAGATAGATAGATAGATAGATAGATAGATAGATAGATAGATAGATAGATAGATAGATAGATAGATAGATAGATAGATAGATAGATAGATAGATAGATAGATAGATAGATAGATAGATAGATAGATAGATAGATAGATAGATAGATAGATAGATGGATAGATAGATAGATAGAGAGAGAGAGAGAGAGAAGAGAGAGAGAAAGAGAGGGGGGGGGGGGGGGAGGGACAGTTGGCACTTTGAACCTGGTTTTCCATGGCATTGACAACAACTACAGAAGTCATGCCCTAACAAGTGCAGAGGATTCAAGTCCTACGAAGACCTAATTAAATACATATAAGCAATGCAGGCCAAGACGGTTGTCAATGGCATGACGTCATCAGCTGCAAAGTACTACAAAGTGCATTGACAACAGGTAAGAGAATTTTGACACCAAGAGACAAGACACTACACTTACTCTCTCTTGTAACGGTTTTTGCTCTGACACTATCTTCGGCGCCAAAGGCACGCAGGGTTTTTTCTGAAAAATTTTTGATGGAGGGCACGAAACACCACAAAGCAAACAACAATTACCACAAAGCAAACAGCAATCACGATAGATAAGGGGAACTTCGTGCTTGTAGTGGTACGAAAGTGACACTGGCTTTTTGGAAATCACAGGTGTCAGGCTCATCATAAATCAAAAATAGGAAGTCATAAGTGTCCGGCTCAGCACTGCATTGAAATTTCAATGCATGCGTTGAAATAGGTAATTCAATGCATGCATTGATAAGCACTGCATTAAAATTTCAATGCATGCATTGAAATAGGTAATTCATTGATAAACAACATATTTTCGGAAATCATAAGTGTCCGGCTCATCAGACTTTTCGGAAGTCACAAGTGTCCGGCTCATCAAAAATCAGAAATAGTTCGTTTGGTCGTTTGGTCTTGTTTGTTATTTGTTTCATTATTATTATTATATTATTATTATTATTATTATTATTATTATTATTATTATTATTATTATTATTATTATTATTATTATTATTATTATTATTTATTTATTTATTTATTTATTTATTTATTTATTTACTTATTTATTTATTTTCTTTCGTTCGCTTGTCCATCTGTCAACTACATGTTTTTGTTCATACTATTAGCGGCTTGTGCTACTTACTTCCTTGTTTGTATATTTTCATGTTGCTTACGACAATTCCCATCAACTGCACCGCAAACTCCCTCTCTCTCCCTCCCCCCCCCCCCCCTCTCTCTCTCTCTCTATCTCAGAGCCTCTCTCTTTCTCTCTCTCCCTCTATATATATATACACATATATATACATATGTATATGTAATAAATATGTATATATATACATATATATATATATATATATATCATACATACATACATACATAGATACATACATACATACATACATACATACATACATAGATACATACATAGATACATACATTCTTAAAGCATACATAAATACATACACACATACATAAATACATAAATACATACATATATACATACATAGTAAATACATACACACATACATACATACATACATACACACATATATATACGTATACACACATACATACATACATACATACATACAAACCTGCGTGCGTGCATACATACATACATACATACATTCATACATACGTTTCGGACCACCTTGCACGCTGCCACGCCCCGAACTGAAGACGCATGCTTGGCACAAACGTCACGCAGCAAGGGTGCATGATGCAAATCAGGCACTCAGGCCTGGCTAGCTCGCGCGGCACTCACGAGGTCATCGCTAGCGTTGTCTTACCCAGCTGCAATCAGAAACTCTTTGCCTAAATCTAGCAACTAATATCTTGCCTGCTTTGAAATTTCCACGCATGCATTGAAGTCACAGCGAAATCTTCAATGCATGCATTGAAATTCCAATGCATTCTGCATTGACAATGCATGCATTGAAGTCATTTCGAAATTTTCCATGCATGCATCGAAATTTCAATGCACTGTGCATTGAAATTTCAATTCATGCATTGAAGTCATTTAGAAATTTTCAATGCATGCATTGAAGTCATTTCGAAATTTTCAATGCATGCATTGAAATTTCAATGCATTATGCATGGAAATTTCAATGCATTCTGCATTGAAATTTCAATTCATGCATTGAAGTCACTTGCAAATTTTCAATGCATGCATTGAAATTTCAATGTATTGTGCATTGAAATTTCAATGCATTCTGCATGGAAATGTCCGTGCACTCTGTACTGAAACCTTTGCTGTTATATGTGCAGGTGTTAAGTTCCGCGGCGCTTTGAGTGGTTTAGCAGATTAAGTGCAAGCTTTCGATCTGGAACACCAAGGAGGAGAACTTTCATGAACCGTTGGAGTAATGCGGCACCAATGTGGACCTTGCCCAGCTTGCGCAAGGCAAATCTTGACGTCAAGGATAAGCTGATCATGTCAGGCTTCCGTGCCGGCAAGAAGAACATCAGCTACGCATGCAACGTCGCACTCAAAGACGTGGCTAACAACCTGATTTTAAGCCGACTGCTCTTGCCGAAACCAAGGCATTTCGTGGAGCTGCATGAGTTTATGGACAGCTGCTGGAGGCAGCTACCGGGTTGGCAAGGGTTGGGTCAGCGTCCAGTACTGACCGCAGCAAACATCAAACTAGCAAAGTTTATGAGGTGCAAGGGATTCCTGATGAGGTCAACCAGGTCTGTAAGGGGTGAGCGCTTTGGGGGTGGCTGCTGCTTTCTCACTGTTGAGAATATCAAGCAGACGTTCCCTCGCCGCTGCTGAGGAGTTACAGTGGCAGGCAGGTACGCAGCTGCAGTGCACTGGTATGCTCACATGGCGTATAATGGGTACGCGTGTGATTTGGCGAGAGTGAAACTTTTGCGCGCAAGAAAGCAAGATGATCACTTGTGGGTGGGCGATACATTCCCTGTCCAACCATCCCTGACTTTTGTTCCTGTCAGCTTTCTTGACCTTCCTTGCATCGTCGCTCCGGTTCCGAACACACACACACTCGATTCTATTTCATGGAATTAGATATCAGTGACTATCTGCCACCGGAATTGAAAGAAGAAATCGATCGTCGTGAAGGAGAAGAAGACGACGAACAGAAAGAAGGCGTCGCAGAGGAAGAGAAAGTTCAAGAATTAGATGAAGAAGATGATGTTCAAGAAGAATTAGAAGAAGAAGAAGAAGAAGAAGAAGAAGAAGAAGAAGAAGAAGAAGAAGAAGAAGAAGAAGAAGAAGAAGAAGAAGAAGAAGAAGAAGAAGAAGAAGAAGAAGAAGAAGAAGAAGAAGAAGAAGAAGAAGAAGAAGAAGATATGTATGATGACCGAAGTGAAGAAGAGTCCTAGGAAGGTGGAAGAAATGTATGATGACAGAAATGAAGACGGAGTGGTATTAAAATAATTACACTGTATTGATATATTGTTTATCAATGCATGCACTGAATTACCCATGTCAATGCATGCATTGACATTAACGTGTCATAGTGTTTAGTCAGTACTAGTGCTAGTAGTGCTGGTTAGTGGAAAAGGCAAGGGCTAGGTCTGCAGGGCATGTGACTAGTGTGAGCTGTGCTCACGACCTAAGTTTTGAGGTAAGTTTTTGTGGAGGGAAAGCTGATTTTATTTCAGTGGTAGCGAGTGTGTCTCAGCCGAATTGGAAATGAAATATATAGTACGGCCAGTCAGAAAATCGTTGTAGATACGGGGAAAAAAGGAAGTTGACAGACAAGAGTAAGTCTAAACGTCAAAGAGTATCTGTGGTAAAACCCACTCAGTGTAAACAGGTTGGTAGTAAGTTATGAAGATCTTTCTAGGTTGGGTATTGGAGTAGTGATATGATTCCTCAGTAAGTAAACTTGAAATTGTCAATTGTTTCAAACTTAATCACCAAAATTTGCCGCCCCTGCTTTAAGTTTTGCAGAGCTGAAAGCTTGAGGAGTTGAAGCATGACCGTGGCATCAGTGATTGAAGTAGGCTCAGACTCTCACATTTCAAGTTTTACCGGCCCGGCAAGCACATTTAATCACCGTGGCAAGAGAGTACTTGCCACTAGTCTAGCTAGTAGGAATAAGTGGGAAGCGTCACCTAATTTCGAAGGAAAATGGAGTGGTGTCAAGAGATATTAATACAAAAACAGGAAAATTGAAGTTTAAAAAAAAAGCAGTCACAGTTTAAAGTCATTCTCAGGCTGCTTCCCACTTTTGTTACCGAGACCAAATATTATCAGACTGAGCACCTTAACGACCGGCCAAAACCTTTACCGTTGATAAGACACTCTTTTTGACAGGTTCGTCATTAGATTCTCCTCTGCACGACGTTTCGACTTCACTAACTAGTTTTCGATTCCGTTCAGAAATGATTTCAAACGATCAGTTCAAAGTTCTTTTTAGCTATTGCCATTTTTCCTGTTCGTATTATATTTTTCTCGAATTCCCCGTGAAAATACTTTTACGGTAAATTTGTGAACAAGAACGGAAAAAACACATTATCTAACTTGTCTTCCGTTGCCAGTCATTTTCGCCTTGAGGCTTCCCAAATCAATATGGGAATTTTCAAGTTCAACAACCCGACACTATCCGTTTATGACTGTTAACTTGAAGACTCGCGACACTCACTATCAGTTTGAGAACTGGAGACCTCACAATCTACGTTCGACACTTGATCGTAAGTTGCAACCAAGCCTGCCAAGAGTTCGAAATTACGTAAATAAACGAAGTGACCTCTCTACTATTTACTGGTATTTCACCTGCTCACATTGAGTCAGGACTCGAAGCAGCCATAGTGTTTTATTAAAAGTTCGTTATATCTGCATACTTGAAGAGTTGTATACAAACTCACAATTCGAATTTTTTTCCATTCAAGAGAAAACTACACACACAGAGTTGGTGTGTTCTGTCGACAGATCGATTTGGAAAGACCCTCTCCTTCAGGAGTGGCTATACAACAACGTATTAGGACAGAGGTAACCAAAACCACATATGTCTCGACAGATTGTTCACCTGCCGTTGCATTCTTGTGGTCCTCCTCTGCTCTCATACACACTATGCAGTCAACCAACAGAGTATGTGTTTGGTTTTGTCGTTTTAGGGTCACCCCCTACCTACAGAGTGGAAAACACCTACTCCACTGCACACCGACCACTTCAGCTACTGCTCTACGTTCTGGCTTGCTCCTGGTACATCTACATGTGGAACCAGTCACGATACGACGACCCAGTTTCGAAGTACAACGAACACAAGCGACGCTGCCTGGACCCCTACCCCATCCTGGGCTCTCGTCCGGACACTCTACGTACCGACAAGAAATTTCAGGAGGAAATCAAGGCTGGGAAGACTACTCGGCTTCACGCAAACCTCTCCCGCACCCAGACCGTTCAATTTATCTATGATTTATTGACCAGTTACGTGAGCGATGAACGCGATCTGTTGCGAAAGAACCATAAGGACAAGACCACATCGCTCAGGTTCCGATTGCCCCTCAAGCTAGCCTAGACCTTCTTCGTAACCCCAATTGGACAGACACTGAAGTCTATAGCCAGTACTTGGGACCTACTGGATCTCTGGCAGTAGCAGAGAAGCTCTGGAATCAGATTGGCAACGTCATCCCTGTAGAAGTCTTCCATAACTACTACCCGGTTACTGCCTCCACTGCTGGTTTGGCTGGGTCATTACCGGTCACCGCCCCGTCGGCTGCAGCCGTTGGTGCCACATCCATTCCCCCACCGAGTCTCAACCACTTTGCACCCCGCTGGAAGCTCTTCTTCGACAACGATCCACCCGATCCATCCTTCAACGTTTTCGACTCCCAGAACAGCTTCAACGACCCCGTCAACTCCAATGTTGCCTTCAGCCCCAGCAGCTGCGATTACACCGACACTTCGTCAGCCCATTCCACCCTTCATGCCCCAGATACCCAACATGCCTTTTCCGTCCCCGGATGCTTCGTTTATACGTACTGGACGCATGGCTCGGGCTGCTACTCCCGCTCCACCCCGCCCCATGGTGCAACCTTTGTCGACCCTACTCGCAGGTAGAACAAGTGAGCCGGTAAATCGTTCATTGGCTATGCCATCTTTCCTTGGTACTCTTCTCTCGTCCCCGCAGCGACCGAACATACCTATTGTCGAACAATCCTATGACGTTGGTTTGCTCGCGTCAATTTCGGCGCTCAACCCGACTCTTCCACCCGCTACGGCCCTTCTTGGTCCTCCACAGACACCTGTACGTCGGACACTGCGAACTGCACCAGCGTCATCAAGTTCGAGCACCAGCACGTTGGCACCCATCCAGTAAGGCTCTGCACCTCCAGCAATCTCTACTGCGACGGCAGCTCAGATAGCTGAAGAGGAAGAAATCGCTACTGCGACAGCAACCCAAACGGCTGCAGCAACAATCGCAAGCGAAGAAGCAGAACGCGAGGCTACCGAAAGTGCTGAAGAAGTGACACGACAGCTTGCTGAGGAGGAAGAACGAGAGCGGCAGGAGGAAGCGGAACAAGCACGGGAAGACGAACAAAAACAGGAACAAAAGGTGGGGGAGGTCGTCGAAGACAACAACTGCAACGAAGGCGACGGCGAGACCGGCAACTTGCCAGACCAAGGCGCCAACCCCGTTGAGCAATCACAACCCAGTGCTCCCCGTTCGGGAGGTTCCTCTGGTGATGCAACCTCCTCACAGTCTTCGCCGCCACGCAGGGTCCTTCGCTCTAACAGCTCAGGCGCTACCTCGGGCTACCATATGTATATGCTGTCACGACCTTGCGGATCCGCACCCGCACACCGCTCCATATTCATCCTGTCTAGTCCGACTGTCATACCGTCACCGGACCACGTTACCTTCGCGCGCGAATTGGCGGTCAACTACCACGTCGCAAACACGCCGATCCAACTGGCCATCATGCATGCCATCAGCAACGTTCGCGCGTGGGGAGACAAGGCTACAGTTGCCATCATGGACGCCTGTTGGGCCCGCTTCGTCCGCGTCACCGACTCTATTCAGCAAGTATGGTGCTCGTTGTCCCTCATTTGGCTACAGTTCATCCGCGACCTCATCCACGGCCGCCTGGATAAACATGATACGCGGAAGTCAGCTTTCCAATGCAAGCCCTCAATTTACGACGCTTCAGAGAAGAGCAACTTCTGGCGTACATCAACCGATGTATCACGCACTACGAAGCTGCACGTGTGACTGGTGTGACCATCAGCGACGGAAACCAGCTTGAGGACTTGGGCCGCATGTTGACCCCGATGGAACGCGACCGTTGGAATCATATGTTGACCCCGATGGAATGCAAGTCCTGCTCAGTTACGGTGTCGGATGGCCACGCAACCTAGATGACCTTCTCGCTTGGGCCAGGACCCTTGACCTCAACATCATGACAAAGTACCTTGTGACGATGGAGATCCCGGTCCGTACCGACACCGAGGAACCATCTACGCGCAAGCGGGACTACACTCGCCAAGGGCAACCACCCACTCGTACTGACCGTCGGAGACAGCAACGACCTCAGCAGGACAAGACAGCCCCGGAGAATACAAACCCTAACCGCCCTTCTCGACATAAGCGTAAAGCCGACGCTATGGCTATGGCCCAGACCGCTCCGCCACAGAAGTCGACTCGCCCAGACAAGCGTTTGAAGACGGCCCACACGGATAAGAAGGAACACCCGAACAAGAAAACAGCCGGCACCGCGACAGCATCGCACGGGAGCCAATGCTGTGATGATCCCCTCGAAGACGTCTATGTCTACGACCAAGACTGACCCACCGAGCAGACCGTCAAACCAGACCAAACGTAAACCGTTTACGGGCACACCCTGCGCCTACTGCAAAGAGCATAACAGCTTTTTGAAGAAGGATCAACTACCCCGACATTCGTTCGAAGAATGTAAACTTCGCCAGCAGCGTTGCCAAGACGAAAAGAAGCACTGTGACTGGAGGCCACCAGCGGCCGCTGCTCGCAATACTCCGCGCGCTTTCCATATGACTACCCGGTCCCGATCGGCATCTCCGTTGGTGCACCCCTACGGATCACGACCATCCCGACAGTGGTTACTGGATGTGTTGGGTCGCAAAACACCCTCTCAACCGCCCGCCCATCGGTAAGACTACATGCACTTTGGATTCCGCCTGCAACTGCAAAGGCGTGGCCCGCCTTTCATGGGTCATGCAGCACGGGTTCACCATTCGGAAGTTACCCCCTGTAGAAGCACTCTCGTCCGTCGGCATCGACGCAGTACTCACCGATTGCATCGAACTTTTTGTCTCCGCCGATCCTACGTCTCCGCTCCATGCGATTACTATCTACGTGTCAACCCACCTGCCCGATCGCGTAGACTTGCTCTTCGCCAACGAGGTGGCCGCACAGATCAACTTGTCCATCGACGAGGCCCAGAGGATCAAGCCAACAGACTACATCCCTCTCAAGCCTAAGGCAAGACAAATTGTTTATGAGACGGAGTTTCACCTTTTCGACACGCCGCTTCAAGTGGGCGATCGTCAACTAGCCACCGTCAGCTACGACTTTCGTCCGGAGACTTTGGCCCAAACAATTTCATACCCGGCCTCCAAGATCAAACAAATCTTCGACAATCGCGCCAGTACGCAACCGGCAGGTTCTGATGACCTTCTTGCAACGTCCCAAGCCCACCTCTACGGCCGCACAGTCAATCTCTTCATGTCCGACAGGAAAAAACAAGGAGATAAAGGCAACGGCGGAGTTTGGCTTTTTGACTGAAGGGTTGTCATGATAATGGACTTCGTCTTCGTCTTCGTCGGTGGGGACGTAGGTAGAGTCGTTTTTATCGACAGAATCCTCTTCCTCGACCTCCTATGGTTCTTCGTTTTCTCCATCAGTTTCCGGTGGTTTCTTCTCTTCCAAAAGAACCCGTCATCAGGGATCACAAGCGCACCCTTGTGAAAAGACACAAAGCGCAGACGTCCCCGGACACGTCCGCTACTACTTCACCGGTACTCTCCCACTTCCCAATTTTGATGTGATTACCCAACAAGACAAGGTCAATGATCAGCTCGCGTGGTCGGCCCTCCAAGACTCTCGACGGGCGTCTACCTCGAGAAGTAGCCCTGCGGCACGACCCCTGGTTTTTGAATTATCACAGGCAATCTCGCCATCGGCATCATCATCGTCATCGCCGCTGGTGACTTCAATTTCGCCATTACAAGCAGCATCGTCATCATCTCAGGCGTCATCATCGTCATCGCCATCGACATTTCCAGCAGTTCCGGTGCCCCCACAGGCCGTACTACCGTCCGCAGCGGCCTTTGGTCCATCGGCATCGGCCCCTGCACAACTTTTGCCGCAACAGCTTCAGGATGCTTTGGCAGATCCTCCGCCGTCCCTGGTTTTACCTGTACCTCTGATGTCTGGGCGTTCACGCACTACACGGAGTAATTCAGGAAAACAGGAACGATCCCCGTATGCTCCAGCTTCCCCGTCATCGTCGCCATCCAAGATCGGGATGCCACCCCGCTCTACACAACGAGCTACCCGTCGGATCCAAGGACTAAGCAAAGAAGCTGAACAGACACTACAAAGCGCGTCTGGTAGTTCATCGTCCTCTTCCAGCAGCTCATCATCCTTGTCTGGAAGCTCGCCGGTATCATCCCTGCCCCCTACGTTTCAATCACCGGTAGCAAGACCTCCGGCGGCTACGTATTCGCTTAGCCCGCTTGGCAATTTCATCACCAGGGCCCCAACATGGAAAAATCGTCAAGATACTGGACAACCGCGTACTCTGTCAAGCAGAAACCCTTCGACCCCAGTACCACCGACTCCATTATCCCCCAAACCTGAACGATTCGTAAAAGTCGCCGTGGCCACCTGCGCATTGCAATGGTTTCACCGGCTTCACTAAACGCCCAGGTGAGCGAATGTATGCAGAAGCTGAGCTGTACGGATCTCCAGGCACGGACGCAAAACTACATATATCCCGAGATATCTACGCCACCTATTTCCCGACATTGGCAATGGCAATGTTCCCAGGCACCCACCCCAGATGCAAACACTTGGGTTACTGGATCCCCAAGCATCTCACCATGTGCCAAGATCTATGGCCTGACAACACCCTAGCGCAAAACGTCATCCCACGCGTGGAACGCCATACGACTCAATCGGAGGCGACTGGGGATAAGCCTACATCATCTCGGCCGTCGGCGACCCTCCCACGTTCACATCAGCCGAGATTTGGCTTAATGCATCAGTGGATTACATTACCCACGTCCCACACCTTACCCGGACCTTCGTCCCAGGTGCTGCTGCCTCCGTCACTGGCCAACCACGCACGCGCGAAAGCAAGATTTACTTGCACATGGAGCCACGACACTGGTACGGAACAACCCGTTGGTCCTTTCCACACCTTCTAGAGTTCGACCAAGCCCTTGCCGACTTTAATCGGTTTCGTCCCACTCTACTGATGCAGTACTATTGGCCCCCACGCAACTCGGCGCATGAGATGGAACCCCTCACCTTTGAGGACTACACACATGGCCTCACCATCGTTGCAAAGGAAATCATACCGGTCGGTGTCATCAATACCGAATCGATGTGCTTGTTTCGTGCTGGTGGTTCACCAGCGCCAAAGATGACATGTCGCGGGACAGGCCCACTTTCGGAACACGCGTTGCAAGAGATCCTCAACATCGAAGAAGGTGCTACCATGATGTCACGGCTTCGCCAGCATAATGTCACAGCTGTCATTTTTCACTTCTGCCCACAGAATGGAAGAAACACCGCACAACTCGTCGCCTCCTCCCTAGTTGGCCCAAATATCGAGCCCACCGGCGACATTGGATACTTCCGACAAGGAATGGCTTACTGTCCCGTTGGACGCCCATGGGGATATAGATCTTCATATTGCGGCTTGCTTGTAGGTGCCAACCCCAACAGCTCCCCTCTGGCAGCCATCCTCGAAGGTCAACTTTTATTTCCATGGTGCAGCATGGTTGACCCCACTCCTCAGCACATGTCCTTCACCCCACAAGTGGATGGAGGAGGAACATGTATACGTCGCGTTTTCCGACTTCCGACACGAGAACGCTGTTTCGCCCTACAACACTACTTTCACCGCCTTCCGTGTAAGGACCCGATTTGGTTCAAGATCCTTCCTATGGACCATTACTACGACGAAGGCAGTGCAGGGTCGGAAAAACGCATGGTCCGAGAACGATCCTACGAATGTATCGTGGACCTACCGCGCAGCTTTTTCGACTATTGTAGCATCACTACCTACTACACAGACGAAAAGGATGCACCATTTTTGCTACAGTTTTTTATGGGTGGCAACTATATGGGACAGGCAAACACCATCGTAAGGGAAGTGGGAACCTCCGAACTGAACGACTCCGAACTTCGCGAGTATCTAGACAAGGCTCCCAACTGGAATGCAGCATCCCGCACCAGAGACGTCATCGACTCCTTTGCATGCACATTCCAGTGGGTACGTTACGACCATGTCCCGTGGCACCTTGCACAATACTTATTCATGGTCGTTGGCAGTGAAACCGGATGTCGGTTCAGCCAGGAGATCCACGTGGTCCAACACCCCTGCGATACTGTCCCCTGCTCAACTGACGTAATCAATCCGTATTCTCGCGATAAACGCCTCCGTGGCTACCCCTACGGAGTCCCGGTTATTCGCAGATACCAGACAACAAACGAACATCGACACTTTCATGAGTGGACGACGAATGCGAACCACTCTTTCACCGCTCACTCCGGAGATGACCATACCCAGTTCGAACGATGGACCAATCTCAAGACAAAGCGCATGGAGCAGTCCTCAGCGTGTTCTACACGGAGTTAAAGATGAGTGCCCAGGATCTTGAGTACGAAGTTCTGTTGACCAACGTACCAGGAGGAAACTGTACGACACTTTCCCCGGAAGAAACCAGAGACAACTATCTTATCGGCTACCCCACAGAGACCTCATCCACCCAGGTTTTGATGTCCAGCCACACCTGCCACGCGAACTGCTACGCAGCTCATGGTCAGACCCAACCCAGATCGATGACTCTCCGGCGAAATCCGACAGCAACTCTGGTCCTTCATCGAGTTCCAGCTCCGCACCCAGCTCCTCATCGAGCTCGTCATCTAGCTCGACCTCATCTTCATCGACGATGGTTTCAGCTCCGCCACCATAGGCCCCAGCTTCGCCACCATCGGCCCCAGCTCAGCCACCGCTGATCCAAAATCAGCCTCCAGTGGTTTCAACCCAGCTACCACCGGCCCCGGCTCCTTTTAAATTACCAGCGGCCACTGGCTCCGACCCACCGGCCGCACCGTTGCCAGAAACAACTCGTGCGCACCCTATTCAACTACAGCCGTCATTTGGTTGCAAGCCGAGTGAAATCAAGAAGCACATAGACGACGACGATTCGAAAGGAGGTGGACAAGGCCCCTCATCATCATCATCGAGCAGTTCATCGTCTGGCAGCTCGTCATCGAAGCAGGCGACGACTTCGACAGCTGCAGCCTCTTCT
This sequence comes from Paulinella micropora, assembly GCA_019918135.1. Taxonomy (NCBI): domain Eukaryota; phylum Cercozoa; class Imbricatea; order Euglyphida; family Paulinellidae; genus Paulinella; species Paulinella micropora. The sequence goes on from WBZZ01000603.1 coordinate 555,713, forward strand.
CCTCACTCGATGACACGACGGTCACAACAACCTCCGAACAAGGACGAGGAAATCGAACCACACGGAATCCAATCTGACCCCTTTTCGATTTTTCCAGGCATTTTCCGCCTTCGTGATGTAAATCCGACCCTTCGTACAAATATCCGTTTTGCCCTTCTACAAAGGATCAATCTTTGGCACCACCAAGGTTTTATCACATCGTACGCGTACGCAACAGCAACGCCGCCACGGCGACGATCCATGGTAACGCTTGCCCTAAAGCCAACATCGGAATCTGGAAGAAGGTGAGCCTTTTAGTAAACGAAGGTCAGAGAACACGCAATGATATCCCAAAGCCACAACCTGATTTCGAAAATGGCGCCCGTGAGCACAACTTTCCAGACGGAGTCTTTGCTTTCCAAGCGTCGACCCGACTTGGACAACATGCCCACTGGTGTGAATGCAATGGCCCAACGTGCGATTCCAGAAATCGTACATCACCACTATCCCGACCACGTCCCTTATGCGTGTCAGCGATAAATCCAGCACTCGGCTAGCGTCTACGCCAAGCGATCGTCGATGAACTTAACTACTTCGCCAACTGTGGTAAGATCATCCCTTTCTCCATGGACGCTGCCAGATTCAACAGTTCAGCTGCTATCAACGGTGTCCTCCCCCTCAAGGAGAAACGACGCGTATGGAAGATTTTTGCCGACCTCCTTGCACCTCTGGGACACGATAGTATGAGCTTTGCATACTGTTCAGAGTCATCCATTGCTCACCTTGGTAACCAGGAACTCTTTTACGACCTCCCAACAGGCATCTTTGCCTACTTAGTTCATCGCTGCAAAGCCCCCACCCTGTATGGTGCCTATGCGGAGGCCCGCCGAATGCCCGCCACGCGGCATGGCCCCTCCATCACGAAGCGAGCCTGCCTCTCCAGATCATCGAGCTGTACCTCCAAGGCGACGACTTCTCGACCATATTAAACACCCGGGTCACCCGCGACAGGTGTTTGGATCCAAACCTGCTCCTGTGGCAATCGCGGCACCCGAACCTCAGTCTAGGCAAGGCCGGCGACACCGTCGTCGCCATAGACGCAAAGGCAGGAACCAAAACCCCCAGCCCCGGCATCCTCCCGCACGTCCAGCCCCATGGTCGGATGTTCCCGAGAATCAACAAAATGCCACGCGCCTGGCTCACCCAGTGGTCGTCCCGCGAAGTCGTTGCCAGCCTTGCACGCTCTCCCGGTCTGGCACTCACTCGTCTCAGTCTCTGAACAATATGCAAAGCCGTGCGGACAACCAAGCTTGGAGCGCTCTCCAGACTCTACTCAACTGAGACCGCCTGACTCTGGCGCTTTCGGCAGACTCGAATTGCCCATCTCTAACGTGGACTCCCCAAAGGAAGACCCCGCGCAAACAGATCCTAGGTTTCCTACAGAATCAGTCAACCCGGACCTCACCAGACCTCAACAAGACCAGCTCTGGGACCTCATTCGCAATTACGAACATATTGTTCTTTCTCTTCGGTCAACACCGAATGCCAAACCGGTTACGGCCCCATGCCCGCGCTGGACTTCGGCAGAACGCGAATATCTCTCCAATTAGACTATGAACGCCATCAATGCAGGCACATGGAACTACGCCTCCGTGCAACGTATACGGACGCTCCGCAGTCACCCAAATGGAGAACGGGAGGATATCAAGAAGGATGCTCATCCGGATACACGGATCGGCTACCTCCATCCTACAGCCCCAGTCCCCCTGGTCCCTAACCAGCTTTCGACCCAAGTTTGTGACACACCCGACCCTCATGGATCGACGTCCGCGCCTCGCCCGGAAAATCACGAACTAACGCTACCCGGCATGGCCGACAATGCCTGCCGTATACCCCCTTCTGCAACAATGAAAGAATCCAGCCCCGAGGCCGCACCGCCCCCTGCGCCAACCAAGTGTTCGCTCCGTCGTGACGTCTACCTACGGACAGATGTCAACCACAGAGGTGTCACTGACACGCTACACGCTGGCACTGACCATCACGCCCCGGTCATCCTGACCTTCTTTCATAAAGTCAGGAACACGGAAACCCGCTGGACGACCTACGCGCAGGAAGCCTATGGCGTCATGTACGGAGTTCAAGAGTGCCGCTACTTTCGCAACGCTAACCACTGGGAACTGACCATCGCCGCAAACCCCAAACCACTCATGTGGTCATGGCAGACTCGCTACCCTCTGGTCGTCGGATGGATTCCGAAATATCTAAAGACACTGGGACCCAAAATCGAATACTCCCCTGGTAAACAAACACCACTCCAGGATGATTTGCCTCGTGCTCCCCGCATGAACCCAGCTGTCCCGACCCAAGTCGATGAAGCCGCAGCTACCATAGCGATCCTCGCAACCCTGCCACTGCCCAGAGCAGACTCTACCCTGTGGCTTACTACCACAGACTCAAAGGCTGCGTTGGAGGCAGAACTCAGATTTCTGCCATGCCACATCATCCGCGCGAGCCTAACAAAGACAAACCTTCAAGCCCCGTGGGACCTGGCTATCGTCATACCGCCGGCTGACCGTCCTGTGAACGTCGCGCGGGCCATGTTCTCCCTTCGCAAGCCGTTTGCCGCTGTGCTCGTTTCGGAAGATGCAGTCGACGCTATACCACATCGTACCCTTCTACCGACAACAGTCGATGAATGTCACCAAATCGGATTTAAAGAAATTTAGTTTGGTTGATCTATGGCCTCCACATGGAATGGAGCTACAAATACCCTCTTGTCGCTACTTCACGCGCTCCCCACACCGCTTAAGCGAGTCAACTTCGACACCGTCTTAAAAGAATAACAGGAACAGCAATTGGTTTCTCACCAAAGTTCCTTAGCGCCATTTAGGTATCATCATCATCGGCGATTCCTTCCCACAAGGAATAACCATCCCCCATCACTCTCAAGTGGGTTTTACCCATCGTAATGGCTTGACCCGCCCCCGCCCAGCGCTTTTCCCACTTGAACCGTCATCGTCCCTAGAAATATTACGCCATGACCGACGTACCCATGTATGTCCTTGGTCGCCTCTTATGCCTGCAGGTCAACGATTATTCTCACCGAACTTGAACCTCTCAGTGGTTATATCGGCACGGCACACTTGGTGCTTCATTGGTTCATCTTGGCTATGAGATACCCTGTCTTCATTGGTTCATCTTAGCTAATTTTCCACGGCTCGACATCGCCTCCCGATATCACCGCTCGCTACTGCGCCTCAATTGTCCCAGTCCCGCTGCAAATTATGGATATCCGGCCCCTGCTGATCATCGTCTGCATCGCGCCAGTATAGACGCATCCTTCTTCTACACTTCCATGATTTAAGAGACTTACCCATCTCTCTTTTTCCTTTTTGATACTTTGTTTTAGTGAGACAACATACTTCGTTCGTTAATCACTCATTCTGTACGCAACTCAATTCCGTTAGGTCTGGGGGGGGGGGGGGGAGCTATCAGACTGAGCACCTTAACGACCTGCCAAACCCTTTACCGTTGATAAGACACTTTTTTTGACCGTGGTTCATTAGATTCTCCTCTTCACGACGTTTCGACTTCACTAACTAGTTTTCGATTCCGTTCAGAAATGATTTCAAACGATCAGTTCAAAGTTCTTTTTAACTATTGCCATTTTTCCTGTTCGTATTATATTTTTCCCAAATTCTCAGTGAAAATACTTTTACGGTAAATTTGTGAACAAGAACGGAAAAAACACAATATCTAACTTGTCTTCCGTTGCCAGTCATTTTCGCCTTGAGGCTTCCCAAATCGATTTGGGAATTTTCAAGTCCAACAACCCGGCACTATCCGTTTATGACTGTTAACTTGAAGACTCGCGACACTCACTATCAGTTTGAGAACTGGAGACCTCACAATCTACGTTCGACACTTGATCGTAAGTTGCAACCAAGCCTGCCAAGAGTTCGAAATTACGTAAATAAACGAAGTGACCTCTCTACTATTTACTGGTATTTCACCTGCTCACATTGAGTCAGGACTCGAAGCAGCCATAGTGTTCTATCAAATTAAGAGTTCGTTATATCTGCCTACTTGAGTTGTATACAAACTCACAATATTTAATAATCACTATAATAACTATCTAACGACTTGTAGAATGAGGAATACCTAACGTAGAAGGGACTCCGTATTCTCCAAGCCAAGGATAACCGAACAGAGCGGAACATCGGGTAATGCCATTATATATCGGGTGGGCCGGCATACTTTCAGAAATACTGAGTTATTTAATAACAGGGGTTTACCGGATCACGAGTGA
>WBZZ01000603.1:587500-625000 GCA_019918135.1 Paulinella micropora
ACGCTATTCGCGAGCAACGATTGGTGCTTTTCTGCACGCTGCGCCATTTTGACCAATACCGCGTCGTGAACACCTTAGTGAGACTTAGTTTCCGGTCTGTTTGATCCATCTAGACGAAATGTTACTCGATATCTAAGCTAGCTTAGAAATTGAATTAAAGTAACCTTAGTTTCTGGTTTGTTTTTATGCCAAAAATTGAAATAGATATTATACATTCTATGGTTTTTACTCGATATATTCCATTTCTACGCTGAATTCAGACGGGATATTGGTCAAAATGGTGTCAGTGTGCAGAAAATTATAATAATTATTTTTTGATTATTTATTTTTGCAAATATTTTTTCAGCACTCTTTCTTTTTCCTAGACTTTCCTGCGTTCAACAGAATTGTGATTCATCAGGACTCGCTCAGCTTAAGGGTACCCTTGATCTGGTGCTTTTGTTTTTTCTTATTTGTGTCTTTACTAAGTTAGCACAGTAAAGATTTCATTTCAACTTTTTTTTTTTTTTTTTTTTTTTCGGCAGAAATCGGGGAAACCACGGTATTAAGGCAGATGTTGCAAGCCGGCCTTTCGACGATTCAGGAAGCAGCAACACGAACAACAGACATGCATCCAATCGAACAGGTAGTAGTATAATATCCTTTTTTTAATACCATTTTTTCGTACCCTCAAAATTACTATTTAAAAAAGGATTGGCTCTCCTATTGCTAGTTTGAACTTTCAATAGGAAGCGTCAAAACATCAAAATAAAAAAACGAAAATTTTGATGAATACGAAAAAGAAAAATAAAGAAATCTCTCTTGCTCTTAATCTCGCTTTTAAATAAAATAAAAATCAAGCAAAATTTTTTCCGCTTTACTTTTACTTTTAAATAAAAGCAAAAAAGTTAAAAACAATTTTTAAGGTTAAAAACAAAACACCCTAAAGAGCCCCCTAGATTATAGATTGAGCGCCTAGAGAAAAACCCTTATTTTAATAACCAAAGTCCATTTCTTCCAAAATAGACTTTTACATCTCAAGCGGGACGACCCAATTGATTGAACCTTCATCACCGCCAACCTTCTTCGTCAAGGCCGACAGCGAAGGGAAAACGAGAATTTCTTCCTCATCTCTTCCCACAGAAGCAAGAAAGAAATTTTTCTTCCTTGGATTTTTCATGGTTTCATCTCTCTCAACCCACGCGAACGAAAAATTCTCAGTTCTCTGTACGGGGTTGCGAACAAAATATTTTCGCTCGGCGTGAAAAGAAGTTATTTTTTCCCTATCGAGTTGAGCGAAATCTCGCGGAACCCTAACTAGTTTGGGGTTCTTAAACTCCGCAGAGGCTTCAGGTTCAAGCTCGCCCCATGGTTTCCAAAAACCTGCAACCACATTCATTATCATAAGTATCTCCAACACGTAAATCTCCGACGCGTCGGAGATAGAGATTACGAGAAACAATAGAGTTAGGACTTACCACCCCCCGCGAGGTTGATTGCGCCAACTCCCTCCGCTACTTCATTCGGCTCTCCCATATTCTATCACACACACCAAAAGCATGTGTAATAAAAATTTCTTTGAATAAGGGTGGGGTTTGAACCCCTTGGTTTTGAAAAAAACCAATGTATGTTGATAATGTTGATTTCTAAGCAAAATCAACATATTTTAAATCAACATTTTACACTAAAGTCTTTTTATTCTGAGTTGCTATCCACACTCTCGGTTCTGAAGACTCGGTGCATATTCCTATCGGTTTCTAGTTTGCTATTAATGTTATCATTTACGTATTCGTTAATACCATCGCTTGAATATTTGTTAAACGAAGCATTAAATGATAAATGCTCGTTCTCAATACCAGCGATGATATTATTCATGACAATTGCGGAAAGTTGGCCACGATTATCTTTTTTCCATCTATAGAAATTATCTAATTCTTTTTTTTTTTCTGTTCCAATCTTTTCTTTCTCAAGCGAGCGATTTTATCTTCCTCTACTTCATTATTTTCAATACTTAATCGTTCTAACATCTCATTGAGAGCCTCTAGTTTTACTATGTCTGGCTGTTTCTTTTCAACGAGACGAGAAATTTCTTTATCCGCTTTAGAAATTCTTTCTTCGCATACTATTTTATCTTTTTTGAGTCTATCTACTCCAGGCTTTCGTATCTCAAATTCCTCAATCCATTCATTTTTAGTTTTATTTTCTCGCGGAATTAGAGACATGGTTTCCAACAAAAACCAGTCTAGACAGAATTCTGATTTTCTGTTTTTAGCCCAAAAACAGCCCAACACCGCGCTGTTGGGGTGTTGCGTGGTGATATTCCGGAAATAGAATTTCTAGAATTTCCAAAAATAGACTTTGGCTGGTGGCAATACTTCAAATACTATTTTTCCTGTATCGCTGGTAGGTTCTGTGGTAGGAAAGACTGATGGGTTCGGCGTAGTAATTGAGATTTTCGGTTGCGGGTTCAATTCCGAAGGATGTTTTTTCTACCATAGTGCGAACCTTTTATTTTTTTTTCCTATAAATCCAATATTACTTTTGCCTTCCTCTCTCTTTTACTCGTTCTAATATTTTCTGGTTCTATTTCTTCTCTTTTTAACAATTCTTTTGTCTTTTTTTCTTTAATAACTTCTTTGGTTTGCTCCTTCATATCTTTTTCTTCATCAACAGGTTTAATAAAATCAGTTTTCAATAAATCACGTGGGCTTACCAACTCATCGTTATTTAGTATGATTTTAAACCCCTTTCGTCCCTTGACTTTATAAATAATTTTGCTGAAAGTCTTTCCGCCCTTTGAAAAAACATTCCTTTTATTTTCCTTTCTTACATTATCGCCAACATTGAATTCGTCTATTAAATTATCACGTGTTATCGTTTGCTTATTTTTGTCTCTTCTAGCAAAGACATCTACTGGTTTGGCTTGTATCCCTCTATGGACTTTATGATTGTAAGCATTAACCAAGTCTTGAATATAACTTACCCAGTCAAAATTTCTATTAGTTTCAAATAAAAGGTCAAGCAATCTCCTAATACTTCTTATCACTCTATCAACAACCGCAAGCGCTCTATGGTCGCCGACTTCAACAACATCGTGTTTAATTCCATTTTCAATAAAATAATCACGAGTAGCACCTTTATATTCTCCTCCGCTGTCAGTTGTAATTGACTTTGGTTTATAAGGTATAGATTTCAAAGCATAATATACTTCTTTCGCTGTTTTATTTTTTAGCGGAATGATTATTAAAAATCGGCTATGACAATCTATCCAAACGAGCATCCAAGCATAGCCCTTATTGCCTTTCTTATCTTTTATCTTACTCATATCCGCTAAGTCTAAGAAAACTTGGTCTAACGGCTTATCAACCCATATCGTGTTCCATATTTTTGGGTTCTTTTTCTGGTGGTGAATTTCAAGGGCTTCTTCTTCTTTTGTCCTTTTTATTTCTTCTCCAGTTGGTGTGTCTTCTAATTGGCTATCCGCATTCTGTGTATTAATAATTGTATGTTTATAGTCCATGATATTTTAGAATGGCGCTTTCGTTTCACTCTCGCTTATTCTAAAACATCGTTTTTTCTTTATGGTTTAAAATAAATCGGTGTTCGATGTTTGTAAAACACACGGGAGCGTTAGCGGGAGTGTGGATTTACAAATATCTTTTAGAATTTTAAAAAGCATTTTTCAACATCATTATTATTTTTTTCTTTCTTAGCACCTGAAGATTGATTATAAACATTAACGGATATATTTGATTTTTTTCCTTTCCCTTTCTTAGGCTTGATTTCTTCTTCACTACTCTCGCTTTCACTTTCTTCACTTTCATCAGGCTGGGGCTCGGGTTTCTTTTTCTTCGCTCTCTTAGTCTCCGCCTTCGCTCTTTTGATTTTCATTTTCGCCATCTTTTCGGCAATGATATCAGTGAAATCAACCTCATCCTCACTATCACTCTTCTCCTCTGGGCTATCATTATCTCGTTCAGTAATAATATCCTTTGCCAAGTTCTTTTCTTCAATTTGTTTTATTCGTTCCTCCATATCTTCGTCTTCTTGCTTTACAGCATTTCTATATTGAGCCAATACATTTTTGGCATGCTCCATCTTTCGTTGTTTTGCTTTCGCTTTTATTCCTTCCACAGCACTACCCCAATTCTTACGACTTGCTTCAGCGGACGGCATGATACTAAAAATATATTAATCTTAGTATTTTTTAATAATTAAGTAATTATTTGATATTTATCAACTTCACTCTCATTCGCTTTGCTCATTTACGTTTGTTGATAAACATCGTTTCCTATTAATTTTTCTTAAAATTTTTTCCGATGTTTTAGAATAAGCGATAGTGCGACAGCACGAAGCGTAATTCTAAAATATCTATATAACATGAGCCAATATAAGTCTCTCTTAGGCTTGTCAGAAATTGCTGTTGATAGTCTAGACATAAAAAACTTAGACCTTACCAACACAAACATAGTCGGCTTATACACAGATAGGGTGCCAGAAGATGCTGACCCCGTAAATCTTTATTTTACTAACGGCCGATTTGATGCGAGGTTGGCTTTAAAATCAACGACTGACTTAAAAGAAGGCACTAATCTATACTATACTGATGGTAGGTTTGACGCGCGACTAACCACTAAATCAACCACTAACCTAGCCGAAGGCACTAATTTATATTATACTAATGCTAGGTTTGACACTCAATTAGCAACAAAGAGCACAACAAACTTAGCAGAGGGAACCAATCTATACTACACCACAGCAAGGGCTAATACAGACTTTGACACAAGGATAGCAACTAAATCAATAGATGCTTTAAGTGATGTAGTCATAACAACACCAACCGATAACCAACTACTCATTTATAGCACAGGTCAATGGCGAAATGTTGCTTCACCTTTTCTTAGATTGGATGGTCTCGCTATGATGATAGGGGATTTAAATATGGGTGGATTTAATGTAGCAAATGTTAATCTTGTTGATGGTATTGATGTTTCGGCTCTTGATAGTTCTGTCGTTAAACTAACGGGAGACCAAACCATAACAGGGAATAAAATATTTACTACTTATGTGGGTGTAAAAGACTCAAATCCATTAAACACTGGCAAGTTATTCTTTAATTACAACAATAATATGGGCTCTATCTATTCGTCGGATGCGGGTGGAGCCACGGGCTATCCACTAACTATTGTCGGCTCGTCTATACTTTTTGCTCCAACAACAGGTGGTGGAATGACATTGACAAATAATGTTTTAAATTTTAACAGCACGACAGCAATCAGCGGACTGCCCGCACCATTCTATGACGGCGATGCTTCAACAAAAGCATATACCGATACGAAACTAGCCAAGGACGGCACAACGGCTATGACGGGCAGTTTAAATATGGGTGGATTTTCAATAACAAATGTAAATTTGGTTGATGGTATTGATGTATCCACCCTTGATACCGCAGTCGTCAAACTAACAGGAGACCAAACCATAGCAGGAACCAAAACATTCAGCAACATAATAAATGCTAGTGCGGGGATTGATATGAAAAGCCAAAGTATAACAAATGTTAATCTTGTTGATGGTGTTGATGTTTCTACTCTTGATACTTCTGTCGTTAAACTAACAGGAGACCAAACCATAGCAGGGAATAAAAAATTTACTTCAACAATAGAAGTGCGGGGTGCTACTGCTCCAACCGCTTTTGATGGTATCGGTATTGCCTTTGATACAGCGACAAATATAGGAATGATTGCCGCACAAAAAATAGCAACTGCGAGTTATTATCCGATACAAATAACTGGTTCGTATGTTGAGTTATATTCAGGTAATAATGTAATCGCGACCGCAACTGGCACTACATTATCTTTGAATAACAACAAAATAACAAACTTAGCCACACCAACAGCAACAACGGACGGAGCAAACAAAAGTTATGTTGATACAAAAGACGGACAAAATGTGAAACTAACAGGAAACCAAACCATAGCAGGAATTAAGACATTTAGCAGTGCCCTTGAAATAACAGGAAATTCAACGAATGCGACAACAAAAGGAACATTCGTGGTTTTTAACTCAACAGCCAATATAGGAACTATCGGATGCCTTGATATGGGCACTGGTGTAAATTATAACTTTGAAATAAATGCGAAAAAAATAAGTTTCATTATTGACGGGACGATTGTTGGTTGGGTAAATGCTTCGGGGCTAGATTGTAATAGTAGCAAAATAGCCAACCTTGGAACTCCGACATTATCAACAGACGGAGCGACAAAAGGGTATGCGGACACATTGGATGGGCAAAATGTGAAACTAACAGGCGACCAAACAATAACAGGAATTAAGATATTTAATGGAACAAGAAATGATGTAAGGGCACTGAATTTGTTAAGCCAAGCCGATTTCAATAATGTAGATATCATTAATGGTGGAAATATAACATATAATGGGGCGAGGATATTAAACCAAAACGGAGGAGATATATTCTTTTCACAGACAACGGGTGATTATCAGTATTTCTTATTTACTCTAAATACCGCTACAAGTGGAACCACGAACCAACGAGGTTATGTATTTACGAATGTAGCATCTGATGTAAAAGGAGCGGGACTTTATATTTCAAAACTTTTGGATAATAAAAGTGCTTCGTCTGACATCGTCCGTTTTAACAATGCTGGCGGTATGCGGTTTTATGGTGCCTTAGATATGAATTCAAACAATATAACAAATGGTGGAACAATAACTGGAACGACAATTACTTCAACCGCGGGTATATCAACAACAACAGCAACCGCGAGTGGATTATTAACAGCCACAGGAGGCTCTAGCATAGTTATACAAGGAAATACTAATGGAGGTAATACACGCGGAATATTTTTGTGGGACACTGGCAATACAAATTATGGTATTTATATGGCAACAAATGGAGGAGGTGCAAATACCAGAAGTCTAGCGGGAGGGTCTGCGGTTGCAGGCAATGATTTCACTTCTTTTGCCGTTAGATTTAGGGTAAGTAATGCTTCAACCGACGGATTTATATGGGAGAACTCGTCCGAACAATTGTTAATGTCATTAAACGGGGCAAACGGGACTTTATGGACAAAAGGGTTAATAACGGCTAGTGCGGGTATATCAACAACAACGGCAACCGCAAGCGGATTGATAACGGCAAATGCGGGGATAACATACACTGGCACACTAACATCAGCAACAAATACAAGTGGAGCGAAAATAGGAGTTCAGGGAGTAACAGACGGAACAAATGCAAAAGGAATATTTCTATGGGATACGACTAATACGAGTTGGGGGATTTATGCAGCATCTGGTGGGGCTCTAAACACTAGAAGTTTAGCAAATGGTTGAGCCGTTTCAGGAAATGATTTTAGTTCGTATAGTTTTCGTTTTAGAGTGGCTAATGATGCTACGATGGGTTTTGTGTGGGAGAATTCGTCTGAACAATTGCTAATGTCGTTGAACGGGGCAAACGGGACTTTATGGACAAAAGGATTAATAACGGCAAATGCGGGAATTACATATTCTGGGGTGCTAACAACGGCATCGGCAACAACTAATGGGGCAAAAATAGCAATTCAAGGACAAACAGACGGGGGTAGTAGCCGCGGAATATTTGTATGGGATGCTACTGATCCAAACTGGGAATTTATATGTCTCAGTATGGGACAAATAAAACATTAAGTGGAACAGGAACAGCACCAGCAGGAGGAGGAGGAGGATTAACTTCTTATGCTATTAGATTTAGAGTTAATGGTTCTTCAACGAGTGGGTTCATATGGGAGAATAATTCAAATACTGCTTTAATGTCATTAAGAGCGAGCGATGGTCAGTTATGGGTATTGTCTAATCCAATTCAATATTCAGACAGGAGAAAAAAAGAAGATATAAAGGATTGCTTAGGCTTAGATTTTATTAATAAGTTAAATCCAGTCTGCTATCGTATGGTTGATGACAAAAAGAAATGTAGGACTGGCTTAATAGCACAAGAATTAGAAGACATACTAACAGAAATGGATATGCTAGATTTTGGCGGTTTTATAAAAGAAACAATTATGGTTCCCTGCCCAAAGCAAAGAGCGGAATACGAATTGAAAGGTGTGAGTGTTAAGCCAGAAGATGTTAAATGTATTGATAGTGGTGATGTCGGTTATGGCATAGGTTATTCCGAGTTTATCGCACCATTAATTAAGGCCGTTCAACAATTATCAGATAATCTCGGACATGTCCGAGATAGGGTAGATAATTTAGAAAAACAAAATAATAATCTCTTGCTTATTATAGAAGATCTATCTAAGCAACTAGCAGAAATACGAGCCGTTGTATATCCAACCAATGTCAAACAATAATACAACCAGACTTCACAGACCCCCACCTATTATGGATATGGATGGAGAACTAACTCCAGAATTGAAATCGCGTGTTCTTGAAGTAGAACTAAAGACTGAGGAAAAAAAAGTAGAGCACGAATTGGAGGATAACTGGAATTGTTGTATGTCAAACAAGAAAACCGACAGCAGAATGATTAAATACTTATTTCAAATGGGTGTCATTATCTCCATCATCACCCTTTGTATCGTGAGGCTATCTGAAAAGAACTTACCTTGTGAGGTTGCTAATACTTATGTCGGTATTTTAACACTTTTGATTGGGATATGCCTTCCATCACCTTCTTCAAAGAAATGAACATTCATAGGTATGTATTTTATACCACATAGCATCCAATGTTGAATTTTCATTAGAATTCAACATATCGCACATTAAAGGCAGGGCTTCATCAAAACTTATACACCAATCTGACATTGGTTTGTAAATACATTTGATTTTTGAGTTAATCCCGCTCTGGATACAATAAACACAACTTATATTCTTTTTTTCACTTATCCGTGAGTAAAAGTCGCAGGCAGTCCGCGAAAATATTTTGATTATTAAAAAGTTTATGAGTAGTAATATAACCATGACTGACTATAAATACCAAAAGATTATTTTTCTAAGCAATGATTTTGCTGGAGGAAGCAAAACATTTAATAAAAATATTCAAATGTCATTCACACCCACCAAAATGAATGTTAAGTTTATCCACTATATGAACGACCAGACAGAGACGAAAACCAGAATTCTTTACATGGATAGAATTGGAATTATTGGAACATTTGCGGACAGCACTACAGCAAACATTTCAAACCTCGGTTATAATTTGGGTGTTGTCGGATGGACTGACGGCCAATATACATTTAAAATCCTTGAAACTGACAGCGGAAATATCGACACAGGAAATTTAGCGGGAAGAATTGTTGTGTGTTTGGAATTCGTTGCGTAGCAACAATGTATGAATTTAGAAATTCATAACTATTTCTTGCTTAATAATATATACGATGCTTAAAATAAACAATGTCAAGGTGAAGCCAGTAAAACAAGAGGGTGATGGAAATAAAAAAGCCAAGGGCTATAAATTATTTAATGAGCCGTATGCCAACATATTTCTTCTCGCTCGTAAGAAGAGCGGGAAAACAACAGCACTCTTTGAAATACTGAAACGGACAACAGACAAAAAAACCCGTATTGTCATTATCGCTTCAACAATTCACAAGGACTACATTTATAAAGCAATGGTAAAGCACTTTAAGAACAGAGGCAACCCAATGGCAATTTATACCTTTCTCAAATCAGACGGGGTGAATGTGATAGACTATGAACTAGACAAACTGAACAGGCAGGATGAAGAGCACGAAGGAGAAGTAAAACAAGACAAAGAGGAAATAGAGAAACCACAATTTTTATACTTTGGAAAAGAAGAAAAAAAGAAACAGAGCACCGCAGAGGTAAAAGAAAGGCCGAGTAAATATATATCTCCAGAGGTTGTTTTTGTTTTGGACGATTTAGGGAGTGGATTAAGAGACAAGTCCGTAAGCGATTTGTTAAAAAAGAATAGGCACTATAAATCAAAGGTGATTATGTCTAGTCAGTATTTAAACGACCTACGGCCAGAAGCCATTAAGCAGTTAGATTATCTATTAATCTTTCCAAGCCAGTCTCAGGATAAAATGGAACTCGTGTATAAACACTTAGACTTATCTTTTGATTTTGATTACTTTCTTCAAAAGTATCACGAAGCAACAAAGGAGAGATTTAATTTTCTTTATGTTTCAAGTGTTGATGATGAGTTAAGAAAAAACTTTAATTTTCGTTTGAAATAAAAAATTATAATTTTATAATTATTTTTCTGTATTATATATGCCAGTATCACCAGTGATAATTTCACAACCATCAGGATATAACATCGGATACAATCCATCAATGCCACAGAAGGGAGGAAAAAAAGTATCTCGGACAAGATCAAAGAAGAAGAGCGGTCAAAAGGGAGGAAAGATTAACTGGGCAAAGGTCGGAAAAACTGCCTTGGCTGTTAATAAATTTCTTCGCGATAATAAGGTAATCTCTAGGACTGCTGGGGCGTTGAGTAGTGTTGGGGTGCCTTACGCTGGTAGTGTTAGTGCTACTGCCGCAAAACTTGGTTATGGTAAGCAACGAGGAGGGGCTGTAAAGTTCCGTTGATATTTATGAGCATCGCTTTCATTCGCTATGCTCATTTTCGCTTGCTCATAAACATCGTAAAACCGATTTATTTTTTCTTAAAACAAAAAATAGATGTTTTAGAATAAGCGAGAATGCGTAGCATGAAGCGCAAATCTAAAATATCAAGGGCAAAAGTCCGTCCACCACGAGTTTATAGAAATAAGAGCGGAAGGCCGTATATTATCCAGAAGGGTAAAAAATATTATCTTAATTTTGGTAAGAAGACAAATGATTTAAGCACATTACAAATTGTTAAACTTTTTATGAAATATATTAGCAAACCAAAGTCGCAAAGGGCTAGTCGCAAACCAAGAGAAAAAATAATCAAATCTGATTTTAATCGTCTTGAACACGAGAACCGAAACCAGATACAAAGCAACTTACAAAAGAAATATGAGTTAATACATGACGAGGAAGAAAAGGAAAAGAAGAAAAGGGAGGATTTAGAAGAGGAGAAGAAGAGGCTAGAAAGAAAAAATCCAAGCCGATGCTAAGGAACTAAAAGAAACAATGGATAGGGAACATAAAAAACAACTTGCGGAGATTAAGGAAAGACAGGAAGAAAAATCTAGGGAACAGAAAAAGGAACAACGACTTATTCAGGAACTACAGGCAGAACAACGACATAGACAGGGATTATTGACTGCTCCAGTTGCACAGCCTATTATAGCGAACCAGAATACCCCTTCAACTAAAAATAAACCCAAGAAAACCGCAACTACATCTTCCCCAAAAATAACTGATATAACTGACAAAGTAAATAAACAAGAAAAAGATTTGAAAGAAGAAAAGAGACGAAGAATTATTGATGAAATGTTCTCCGAGAAAACGAGAAAAAAACGTGTCAAAAAAAATGAAAAATAATACAATAATAAATCACCTTAAAAAAGCAGGCATTAATATCCCTATAATAAAAAACAAAGGTTCAAACGACTACGCCACTAGTTTAAAGAGATGGTTATACACACAAAAAATCACTGAAAACATATCATCGGCAGAAGATGGATGGGATAAACTAGAACAATTTACAACAAAAATGATTGCTAAAAATGAAAGCAAAAAGAATGAAGAAAAAAAAACTTCTGTAAATAGCACGCTATCGCCAATAGACCCGCCCCGTTTTGAAAATTCTCCAGATGCTAAACAACTTATATTTGAAATGACAAATCCACAACCAGCGGAGACACAACCGACAGATGTAGCACCACCCACAAGCACAAGTTCTGCGGAGCCACAGCAACAACAGCAAGAGGAGACAACCATACCCCCGAGAACAAATTCTGCGGAGCAGAACATCGTGGCAAAGCCACTCATTGCGGAGACGCCACAGCAGGAGGGTGAGGGGCGGGGATTAATGACTAATGAAATAGATGATATAATGAAAAAATATGGATGGTATCTCGGAGCAATAGCCAGTGATGAAATTTACAAACTAAATCCAGAAAAAAGAAAGCGATACGGATTTATTATGAATTTGGACAACCACAAACAAGCGGGGTCTCATTGGATTGCTATATGGGTAAGTCTGGATAAAGACAGGTCAGTGGAAGTGTATGACCCATTAGCACTTTACCAACCAACGGAAGACTTTCAACAACAAATGAAACGACTAATTGACAAAAGCCACCCCGATAGTTATTTATTGATGAAGGTCAATCAAGTAAAGCAACAGAGTGATACTTCCTCAACTTGTGGATGGCACTCAATGAGATTTTTAATGGAGCGGGCGAAAGGTAATCGCTTTAAATTTGCTAGTGGATACACAGACTTAAAGGAAGAAGAAGCGGAGAAATTAAAAGCACAGAATGATTATGGGGATGGTGAGGGATTTAATACATTCATATAAAAAATTATTCGTATAATATACAATGGATTACAAAGGGGGCAGGTCAAGTGGTATCTATTACATAAATAGTAAAAACAGAATAACAGGCACAGATAGCGACTTTACACACGAATTAAACTTAAAATCACTGGACAATCCCACACATTGTAAAATACTTCATATTTATGTGCCGAAGTCGTATTACTCTGTGGCTTCACCATACAATACTTTTACTCTTAGCGAAGACGGGTATGAGGCTTTAATTACGATACCTGAGGGAAACTACACAATGAACAATCTAAAAAAAAAAATAAGTTGTCGGAGGTGCTAACCGCAGACAGCCCAAATAATTATACTTATGTTGTATCCAGTAATAATACCAACATAGAACCAGAAGATGGCAAATTAACATTCAGTGTTTCAAATAACGGAGGTATTCAACCGCGGTTTATATTTGATGGTGATACCCGTATTCACGAAGTAATGGGGTTTGATAGAAATTCCACATATTTCTTTGCCAATGATTTCATTAAATCGCCAAATGTAATTATTCTAACTGGGGAAAAGACTTTATACCTTCAATCGGACTTAGTTGGTGAAGGAGATAATCACGTGCTACAAGAAATATACACTGCCAACGAAATACCATTTGGTGCTGTTATATACGACGGAAGTGGGTCGGAGTAATACTATGGTAAGAAATTATCCTCCAGTTCAAATAATGTATTTAGGTTTTATCTTACAGACGAAAACGATCAGGCTATAAATCTTAATGGTTTGGGAGTTGTTATGACTTTGTTGATTTACAGGGAAACGAATTATTTTAATTTATTTACATCCTTTTTCAATCTTTTGAAACAGAGATAAAGATATTTGACAATTTCACTTCTATCTTGCTAATCGCAAGATTTTTCGTTTATTGTCAAACATCGAAACCATTAAAGCAAAAACGATGTTTGTAAAACACACGGGAGCGGTAGCGGGAGTGTGGATTTACAAATATCAATTAATTAATTTTAGAATTATTTATTTTTTTCTATAAATATATTCTTGTGAATTAGCAAACAATCTCAAAACAAGTTTTGAGATAGACAACTGCCTAAAAAAATCAAAAACAAAATGCCAACTCAACACGGAGGCGAACTAGACTTTTCTAGAACTGACTACATCAGTGCTTCTTATCGTTTGAATAAACTCGCCCCACGTGAGGGCTCTGGAACCTTTGAGGTCACCACTGCTGGTGGGCAAGAACGATCATTTGACCTTATCAGTCGCCCGTTCAATCTCGCCCGCTCTTATTTGAGCTTTACTTATACTCTTAGAACAGGTGGTGCTAACATTTATAGTAGAATTTTTATGGACTGCCTTTCATCCATTAGACAAATTCAACTTCAGACCCGTAGCGGTGTTTATCTGTGCGACCTTAACCATCTCGGGACGGTTACTAAAATGCTTTGGAAGCCCGAGATATCTTTGAAGGATTTCCTTGACCTTCCTAATCACGATATTGCTACTGGATACGGCTGTATGCTTCAAAAGTGTAATGCGAATGGATTGATTAATGTTAGTGCTGTTGAAGCTACTAGAACTAACTTTCGTGCGATGACAGATGGTGCTGATAACGTGGCGGCAAGAACTCTTGCTATGTTTGCTGAACCATCCATTAGTGCTCGTCGTCATAACGATACAGCATTAACTGACGGCACTGGCACACTTTCGCCTGTAAATGTTAATTACAACGAAGCAAAGTATTTGGCAGGTGTTAATGGTGCTGCTGCTATCAATGTGAAAATTCCTTTGAGTATGCTTATTAATACTATTTTCGCTCTTGATAAAACCATTATGTTTCCTGAGATTTTGACGATGCGGATTGTGTGGAGTGCTACTGACAGAGCTAGTTATACAGTGACTAATGGTGCGGCGACTGCTGCTAACACTGCAAATGTCGGCTCCGCGGGGACGGTTGTCAGTGCTGATGTTACTAATCTTGCTTTGTTTCTGGCTGTTGAAACTAATCCTGATGTCATTCAATCCATTCAGGCGAAGATTGCTAGCACTGAGGGTATGAGTTTTAACATTGATTATCCTTATGTTTATAAGAACTCAATTGGAGTATCCACAACCCAAAATATTATTATGCGATTTGACAGAGGTCATGGTCGCCGTTTGAAGAAGATTTATCACTCAGTTTTTAACAACGAAGAAAAAAAGAATACTGCTTATGACCACGATAACAGAGCACAGGCTAAGGTTGTAAATTTTTACACCACACTTGACGGAGCACGACAGCAGGAGTTTAATATTGATACCTCCCTAGAAGAAGACTATATGTATTTGAAATCAAAGATTGAGGGTTCAGCTTTGATGAATGCGGACATATACAAATATAACTGGTTCTGGGTTGATGCTTGGGATAACACTCGTCCGCTGTGGAGCAAAGACCAGAATGAGATTAGCGGACTTGACCTGTCTATGGAGCGACGATGGGAATTCATTGGGACAACTGCGAATAATGCTCACAACCATTACACCGTGGCCATTACTCAGCGAGAGGTTCAAGTGAAGGCAAATGTTATTTCAATTAGTTGATATTTGAAAATCCACACTTTCGCTTCGCTTTCGTGTGTTTTTCAAACATCGATGTTTATCAACAAACGTAAGTTGCGTCAGCAACGAGAGTGAAGTTGATAAATATCAATTAATTTTCTATAGTTAATTTATTTTTTTGATAATATAGACCAACAATGTCCCACCAGAGAAACTTAATCGCACAAAATCCTAAAGGAGAGTTCATTAACCTAAAAGTAGGATATGATGGACACATTGATAATATGAAGACAGCCTTCGGCGAAACAACAACTGCGCAATTAACACCAGTATTACAAGAAATCTTTCCATATACCATTAATACTAGGATATGGACAAAAACAGAAACTAAAGCAAGTGTGTCATTTTTGGAAAATATGGCAGAATTGAAAACTCAAGCAAATGCGACGGCGGATGCTGGATTAGTAAGTAAAAGGAGAATAAAATATAGAACTGGAACGGGTGTACTTGCTCGCTTTACTGCTCTATGGACAACGGATGATACAAAAGATTACTATTCATTTATTGGAATAGGAAACGACCTTAACAATGGCTTTTATTTTTACAAAAATCAAGCAGGAATGAATATCGCACATTGTTCGGGAAATGCTGTAGATTATATTGACCAAGAAGATTGGGACGACCCTTGCGATGGAACTTCGGCTATGCCAGCCTTAGACTGGAGCAAAGGAAATGTATTTCAAATTCAATTTCAGTATCTTGGGTTTGGTGCTATTAAGTTTTCAATTGAAAATCCTGAGACTGGTGATTTCCAACTAGTTCATATGATTAAGTATGCGAATGATAATAATGGTGTAAGCCTACGAAATACGACATTACCCTTTACAGCCGTAATGAGAAATGATGCAAAGACTGGAATACAAATTCTTAAAACGGCGAGTGCTAGTTTATTCATTGAGGGGTCAAATACTATTAATACAAGTATTACAAATACTGCGGAAGGAGACGAAAAAACGAGCACCACTGAAAGCCCCATTTTAAGTATCAGGAATAAAGCACTATTCAATAATAGCCTCGCCAACTATTCAAATGTCTTTCCTTCCTTGGTAAGTATTACAAATGAAGATACTAAGTCAAATGTCGTCAGAATGGTATTGAATGGGACACTAACAGGGGCTGGTTTTGCTGATGTTGATGCCACAACTTCAATCGTAGATACAGACACAAAAGCAACCGCTATCGCCAACGGAACGACAATTTTTAAGATTTATGTAAATGCCACCTCAACTCAACAGATTAATCTCAGAACTTACGATATTCAATTAACACCGAACGATGTTTTGACATTCACACAGAAGGCTGTGTCGGCAGGTGCTGGTAGCAATATTAATGTTATCGCTAACTTTATTGAGGATCAATATATATTTATGAGCATCGCTTTCATTCGCTACGCTCATTTTCGCTTGCTCATAAACATCGTTTAAAAGTGAAGTAAATAATAATAAAAAATAAACGGGAGGCGATGTTCGTAAAACACACGGGAGCGGTAGCGGGAGTGTGGATTTACGAATATCAATTATAAATATTTTTTTACCGCATCGTTGTTATTAAAATAAGGTTGTTGAATTAAATATTCAAGGTATGGTTTATCAATCTTAGCGACATCTTCAATTTTCATTTTTTTATACTTACCATATTGAAGATAAACATCGGTTTCACTTTGTGCTATTTCTTCGCCGACCTTAGCCTTTATTTCGGTGATACCAGTCTCTTTTAAATCAGCAGTCGTAAAAGGAGTGCTTTCTTCCTCCATCATTTTTGATAATGTAGCCTCCAAAGGAATTACTACTTTAACATTATCGTCTCTTGGTTTATATTGCTCATAGAAAGAAACAATGTCGGGCTTTGTCCATTTAATTGAAGGTTTCTTAATTTCGCTGTCAAGGTTCCATTTTTCAATTTCATTCAAGTAGTCCTGCTTGGTGCTCAGGTCGGTCATAGATATATATACTACAAAATAATTTTTATTAAATGTATTTTTTTACTTCACTTTTAATGTCGGTAAATTTCTCAAACCACGGCTGTTTCATAACCCATTCAAGGTATGGCTTATCAATAACCGCTATATCTTGAATTTTCTTACCTTTATACTTACCAAATGGAAAAACATCGGTTGGCTTGCCAGCCCGCGCATTTTCAATTGCCTTTATTTGGTCTTGAATTACCTTTTGGATATCTTTCAATGTGAATGTTTCATTTTTGGTTTCAAGCGAAAGTTTTTCAAACTTCTCGCATAGTCTGGTGAGGGCGGACATTGGTATATATAGACTGATAAAAATTTATTGAAAAAAATTAATTATTGATATTTATGAGCATCGCTTTCATTTGATAAATGATGTTAAATCTAGGAGCGGATAATATGGAAGCCGTAAGGAATACTATCATTTTCATTGATAAACTCCCGACCTTGCCATTTATTATCATTAACTTTCTTTTTTATGTTTGTAGTATGAACAATGCTGAAATGGTTAATGTTTTGCTGTTTGCTATTTCGTGATAAATGAATTTTCTTCATTTGAAAATCTCTAACATTTTCAAGGCTTTCACCTAAATCCATCTTTTCATATACTTCTGGATTTAGCCCTTTTGAATTCAACCCCTTACCTCTTAGGTGGTAGTATCTCTTTTTTACTCCTTCATTTTCGTAGCATTCAATTATATGAACACCTTTGTCTTTATGTTTCAAGTCATTCTTAGTAAGGTAAGGGAGAAATGCTTCATTCGTTGTAAATTCTAACATATACAATTTTGGAGCAATCCATATTCCTCTTATTATCTTACAGCAATCTCCTAAGTCATCCGTTATTCCTCCGAGAGATTTATCACCAAGCCTTTTGATTAGTTTGGCGAACCTAACATGCAACACTAGACTATCGGTATCGGTGTAATAGAAATCAGCCTCTATATCTTTATTTGGATTAGCCTCTTTTATGTAGTTATACATAATTCGCCTGCTATATGCTAGAATGAAAGCCCCGTAGTGAGAAGGTTTTGTAATACTCTCTTCAATTATTACTTCATTTCTAGGCATTCCAGATACGTGCCAAAGTTTGTTTCCGTCTTTATCTTTGAATTCAACCACATCAGATATATAATTTTTTGTCCAAAATTTCCAATACTCCTCATTTGATTTAATATATTCTGCTTCTGTTGGGATAGGTCGTTGTATCATCTTTCCGTATAACGAATTCATAAATAGTTTGGCTAATAAATATTGCGGTGTGCCTTTTTCGCTATTTTCTTTCGCCTTAAACATTTCTAATATATATTCTTTGAAAACTGGTTCAGCCTCCTCTGTATAGTATCCTTTATGAATTGTTATATTGTAGCCTTCCTTAATCATATCTTCAATATCAACACTTGTGAGCCATTGGTCTTTCGTATCCGCTAAATTCCACTTTAATGAGCCCATTTTATTTCTCTGTCCTATTCTTGAATGTAATATGTCTTTTGGTGAGATATAATCAACATTGTAAATACCGATAGGAAGATTATTATAATCAAATGGTGCGATAGCCTGTTTAATTTCTCCAACCATGAATAAATTAAGCATCGCTGTTGGGTATAAAGATACGACATCCGCATCAACTAAATAATCGGTTAATTCGTCAAACGTGATTTTTCCCGCTAAGTAGTCCTTGTATTGTTTTGAAACAAATCTTTTTTTGCTTGGATATGTTCTTGCTCCGATAACCGCTTTTCTAAACGCCTTCTCTTGGTCAATAGTTGGAAGTCTTACATCGTGCTTACCATCAATCATTTTCTTCCAGATATTGAAAGCAAGGCTTGAAGTTGAAATGTACGAAGTTAAATTCACTGAGTGTTTTTCAAATATCTCTGTGTTTATTTTGTCATATAACTCTTTTAACCCCATAACATCACACTTCAAATATTCAAGACACTTATTTCTTAATTCTTCGCTCATTGTTTCCCAAGTAGAAGCCTTGTCGTGGTCAAAATCTCCTTTAAGAGTTTTACATTTCATATTTTCTAAGTTTTCTTTTAACGTCCCCTGAGTATGCTTACACATATCCCACATTTTGATATTTTCAAATTGTAAAGAGATTATTGAGCAGTTATTAATCATATGTGATTTTGGTTTAATGCCTCTTCTTATTAATTCCTGTTTAATGAAGTAGTGGTCAAAGTTCGCCCCGTTAAACCCATTCACGTATAAAATTGGTTCTTCTTCGTCTTTGTTTCTCTTCTTTCTTACTCCTGCTACTTTCTTGACTGGATTATGTAGTAGTTTGTTAGCCCATTCAAATGATAACTTTCTTCCTCTCTCCAAGACAAAGTCAAGAAATTTAGAAATACAATCAACACCAGCGAAATATTTAAATCCTTCAGCCCCTTGAGTATATCCGACTATACAGCAGTCGTGAATATCAAAGCCGTCAGCGAGAGTGTTATTTCTAAAAGTTTCTAGGTCGTAATGAATAACTTCATCTTTGTTATTAATTTTATCCTTCTCAAATTTTGTTATCAAATGTCTTCGTCCGTTCTTCAAAATTTTTCTATTAACATAATTTATCATTTTTGGATTACAAGTGTGTTTCTTAACATATTTCTTTAAACACTTTTCACATTTTTGTTTATATCTTTTAGTTAGTCCGAAATAATGGTTGTTCTCTAAATAAATCATAATGTCTGCTTCTTCTCCGATGTTATTCGTGCTTATAGTTTCTCTTGTTAAGGCATTTGTTATTTCGTATGTCTTCCCATCCTTTATCAAAGTATTAAGGATTTTTACGGCGGTAGAGAATGGTATAGGGCAATCGTTAGAAAGATTGAATTGTTCTCTAATATCATTACATCTTTTCCTGTTTATGAGTGGCATATTAAGAATGTCCTTACAGAGAAAGAATAAACAATTATTATTTTTGCTGGCGGGAGATATCAATATATTTTCATCCGATATTGTTTTTTTACATTTGTTTTTTCCTTCATAACAACCGCCTCCGTTTTCTTGAACTACTACTACCTTAACGTATTCAATAATCCTGTCATAACCTAATCCAGATGCTTCAATATTGCTTATGTTAAACTCATTCAACATTTCAATAAAATCGTCATAGTTTTTTATTTGAAACGAATTAAATGTTTTCTTTTTATAATATCTATTTAATTCTTCGTGGTCTGTTATGTAGGTTATAGTAATATGAACGTCGGCATTTCCTGTCATACCATTTCTTTTCGCATCCAATAGTATAGGAAGTAGAACTTCTCGCTCTAATGCGTCAGTATCATAAAAGTTTATGTCTAATCCTTGCTTCTCGTATGTAAGAGAATTTAATCTATTGTCTCGCCTAGATTTTAACTCTACTACTTTAAATTCCCTTTTGTTTTCTCTGGTTTTAGTTTTCCTCAAATTCGCCCTTACCTTCGCTAGTTCTACATTTTCCTTCGTTGGTCTTGGCGGTAATGGTGGTGGCATATTTTACTTTTATATTAGGGTGGATATAAAAATATTGAAATAAATTAAATTGTTTTACCTTTTTATATATATAAGATTGTCTTACCTTTAACATGAAATTCATAATAAAAAAATCATTTTTTGTTTTTTTCGTTTTTTTTTTCGTTTTTTGTTTTTTGTTTTATATTCCTCTAGCCTTCATTTCTTCATATTCCTTAAGTTTTCTATTGCGTTCTTTTAATTGCTCCTTCCTCTTTTGATTAATTTCATCCTTATTTCTTTTGTAATATGCGAGCGCCTTTTCGGAGTTAGCCTTTCGTTTGTCCTCAGGTGTGAGATATTTCTTGTGTCTCCCCATCTCTATATATATAAGTAATAATATTTATTTCTTTAAATGGTTTTACATTTTATTATTATAATATCTTTCCATGTCATCGCTTCTACGAATTATACGAATAACTTTATGCCCTCCTATCATAACCTCTTCTTTCTCAGCGAAGTGGTCTCTATGGAAGTCTGATTTTTCGTGTTGATATTTTCCGTATATCCCTATTACCTTACCGCATACACAGGTATATTTCTGTTTTCTTCTTTCCTTTACATATTCCGCCGTCTTCTGTTTTCTGAGTTAATTGTAATCAGTATTCCTATTATCTTCTTCATATTTCGCTAAGACTTCTTTTTCATGAAATTCTTTTGCTTGTCGTTCTGCTTCTTCCTTCGTTCTCTTGTTGTTTATTCCTATTGCTTTCTCCTTCGTTATTCCATCCTCTCTCCAAACTATTACAACTTTATTTTTTTTAACCTGTATTCCGCCTTTCGTAATCTTTCTTAGATTGTTCATTGTATATTAACCTATTTTTTTATTGCTTAAATGATAATTTAAAAATAGGGTTTTCTCTAGGCGCTCAATCTATAATCTAGGGGGCTCTTTAGGGTGTTTTGTTTTTAACCTTAAAAATTGTTTTTAACTTTTTTGCTTTTATTTAAAAGTAAAAGTAAAGCGGAAAAAAATTTTGCTTGATTTTTATTTTTATTTAAAAGCGAGATTAAGAGCAAGAGAGATTTCTTTATTTTTCTTTTTCGTATTCATCAAAATTTTCGTTTTTTTATTTTGATGTTTTGACGCTTCCTATTGAAAGTTCAAACTAGCAATAGGAGAGCCAATCCTTTTTTAAATAGCCATTTTGAGGGTACGAAAAAATGGTATTAAAAAAAGGATATTATACTACTACAGGTAGGACATTATTTGCTGGAAACATAAAAGCCGTCTCTTATACATATCGTCCACCCATTTATGACGTACACATGGCAAGTGTTTTCCATTTTCCTTGACGATAAACTATCTTTTGTCTTCGGTCACAACTTTCAGGAGATGTGGGGTCGATGTGATCCAGGGTTTAGCGATGTGTATTATTATGTGATAGAGCTCGATTTTCGACAATGCTCTCAAACTCCAAGCTGTTTCCCATACTCCTGGTGCGATCTTCTTTGCTGGAATATTCTTTTGGTCCCTAAACAACAACAACAACAACAACAACAACAACAACAACAAGAACAACAACAAACAACAACAAAAACAACAACAAAAACAACAAAAACAACAACGACAACAACAACAACAACAACAACAACAACAGCAACAACAACAACAGCACCATCAGCCACTGTTTAATTACTGTAATTAAATTCAACAACAACAAGAACAACAACAACATTTTAGCTACTTTCATCAAATTTACAGCAGCAGCAGCAACAACAACAACAACAACAACAACAGTCTAACAACAACGATAGTCTAACAACAACAACAGTCTCAGAACAACAACAACAACAACAACAACAACAACAACAACAAACAAGAACAAGGGAGGAAAACGCATGCCCCTTGCCTGCCAAGGTTGTTTTCGGAATGGGCTCTTGAAGTGCTTGTGAAAAACAAATGGTCGATAATGAATTCTCTCCGCACGTTTGCATGGAAAGGCAAAACGAGCAGAAGGTCTCTCTCTCATTGGTGATGTCCAGTCTAGCCTACTTCTTTTGTTTTCACAGGCAAGTTGCAACCCACATGTTTTGTCTCGCTGTCGCACTGGCATGCTTGATCTCTCTGGACGTCACGACAGCAACGACCATTATCACGGGAGCTTTGACCTTGCTCGGATTCCACCAAAAGTGTTTGGAAGGCGAAGCAGAAAGGCCACCAGCTCTGGATTATCCTCTGGCTCAACTCGCAAAGCTGATTGACAAAGGTGAAAAAACACACAGAGACACCAAGCATTGATATATGGAACGCTGGATGTCCGCTGTGATGGTCAGATACAGGTTCTATGCTAACCCTGCTGCACGAGACATGCAGTCTTCTCATGGTTCGCCTGCATCGTTTCTTTCCTATGATAGAAAGCTTTCCTGTGCAGGATCCTTCGTTGGCTCGAAGGGAAAGCGAGTTATGGGTGGCTTCTATTACATCGCAAGTGGGGTACTAACACGCACTCTGCATTATTCCGACTCTCCCCCCCCCCCTCCTCTCTCTCTCTTCCTCTCTCTCTCTCTCTCTCTTCTCTCTCTCTCCCTCCCTCTCTCTCTCTCTCTCTCTCTCTCTCTCTCTCTCTCTCTTGGCCTGTCAGTGGCTTCAGCGAGCTGTCAATGATCTAAGTGGCCTGACAGTGACTGTTGCTGTTATGTTGCTGCTGTTGTTGTTGTTGTCTTAATAATAATGATGATGATGATGATGATGATAATGATGATGATCATGAGGTTGTTGTTGTTATCACTGCTCCTGAGTTTCTGTTGAGGATCAATATTGTCTTCTGACATAGGTTCTTGGTAGTTTACATGGCCAGGATCTTTTCCTATCTGAATCAAGAAAAGCTTCACGCTATTTACGGCAATAACCGGTAATAACGGGATATTTCAGGGTTGGAAAATCCCACATCAGTCCTGCTGCTGCCAATTGCCGATATTTCGGACCTCGATGTCAAAGCCTGGATAAGAGAAAAAGCTCAGCTATTCAAAGGGCTTCTCTTCACCTATGCATCATACATGCGACTGTTCCTTCGAGTGTCCACAAAAGTCCCGGAGTAAGTATTCTTTCACTGACGCACTATAAGTCTTGCTGGCTATCTCATGTTGGGTCCTTTGGCCTGCAGGCTATCACATATGGATTCCAGACTCATGGGGGACATCTTGACCGAAGTCTTTGTTCACATTTCGAACTACGGGATCAGGAGCGAGGCTGGTCATCTAAAACGTTTGCGCTTGATTAAACATTGGTGTGCACATGTTCTTCTCCTCCCCTAACCCCCCCCCCCCCCCCCCCCCCCCCCCCCCCCCCCCCCCCCCCCCCCCCCCACACACACACACACACCACCACCACCTCGTCCATCCCCTCAGAGAAAGGAAGAAAGAAAGAAAACAACAATAACAACAACCTCCGACCAGGCGGTGACACACACGTTTTGTTTTCTTCTTCAGATCTGATTTTAGTGGAGGTCGACATGATTTCGTTAGAGGAGCGCAAAGAGCTGCTCGTGCAAAGCAAAAGTGCGGTAAGCAGTCTGTGCATGTCTGATTACCTAAAGGAATATGTATGTGCAATTGTTGCCAGCGATACCAACCCTCTCTCGACCAGTAAGTACCTTCTACATCCGTTGTCTTTTCTTGCTTCACCGTCGTCTAACTGTACAACGCAGATGCTTGCACACCATGAAGACTGAGAGCCTCAAGTATATAGGTCCGCAAAAGTTTCAGGGATGACATTAACCTTGGCTTCTATTGTATACCTTGTCAGGTCTGGGTGAGCTTGCCATGATCGAAACCATGGAGGGCTTGGGCGGTATTGAGACCTTAGCATGGATATATATGCACACATGTGATCTAACAGGAAACCTGGTGGTCACACGTGGAGATCATGGGCCTGAATACTATGTTGTCATCCCTCACCACGACGGCAAGTCTGCCAACATCAACCAGTTTTTGACAGTGAAAATGAAGTGCAAAGTCGAGGTAAAAGCGCATGACAAGTTGCCCTTTGCCCTTGGCCGTCTGGCAACCTTTGCGTGTGCAACCCAGGGAGATACAGAAGATACAGATGTTGACTGCGTCGAAATTGAGCCGGCAGAGCCTGCAGAAGATCCCATGAGCTTCCCAGTTGCTTTTGTTGCCCATGGTCACACTCTTCCCAGTTGTTTTTGTTGCCCATGGTCACACTGAAGCTGTGACAACCGATCGATCAGTCTACTATGAAAAAGTTTAATAAGATTAGTCATGACTAATAGTATGATGTTTAGAACTGCGCAATCCACTCATCGTGCTCAGGTCCATCGGCATAGACTTGGCGGTATGTATGCATGCATGTATGTATGTATGTATGTATGTATGTATGTATGACATACCGGCGTGCACGAACAAAGCAAAGCAGAATATGCCTGTGAGCCTGCGTAAGTATAGATGTATGTATGTATGTATATATTGCATGTATGTGTGTACGTATAAGTATGAATGCATGTAGGCGAATCATAATCACATAGTGCACATCACTCTATCCCTGCCACCCGCTGCATGAATTCGAATTGGCCTCAGGCTCAGCTTCTAACCCTTGTCGTTTGACTAAAAGGAAAGGCCAGCATACTTGAACCTGGAAAAAGTCGCCGCAGATATCGAGGCCATCACGGACTTCGTGAGCGTGTTCTTGGATGATGCAGTAGTTTGGTAGTGTCAAATTTCGTCTCGTACTCTTTCTTGTTTACCATTGACTATATATCAACCTTTGCTTGCTTTGATAGGACACAGAATGAACTCGGTCGCATAGAGCTCGAGCACGTACTGTTCGACCTTCGGGTCAGCTATCAATCCCTTGCTCATTGGTGTAATGTAATGTAATGTAATGTAATGTGTCATGCCATGTGTTATGCCATGTATCATGTATCATGTAATGTGTAATGCTAATGTAATACAATGTAATGTAATGTAATGTAATGTAATGTAATGTATGCCAATTGTGTTCAGGAATTTGTGGAGGACCTGGAGAACCAATGGAAACGGCGGGTCCGCAGCTTGTTGGTTCTGCGTGCATGGCTAGATGGAACCATGTGCTAACAGCTTCACACCATGTCGAAAGATGTGGCGCTGAATATATTTGTGGAGCCCGATGTACCAAAAATCATACCTGGTATTCGAAAAAAAAAAAGAAAAAAAAAAGAAAGAAAGAAAGAAAGAAAAAAAGCAGCAGCGGAAGCAGCAGCAGTAGCAGCAGAAGCACAAGCAGATTGCAGAAGACACTAGGGTGAGTGGAATGGTGATTGACATTTGGTGGTGTTTATCTTGTAGCTTATCGCGATACGAATTACTGGGCAATCTACCCCAACTTAACCTTGTGAATTAGGTGATCCAACCCGACTCAGACAGATTCTGTGGTTTTTGTTTGCCAACGCATCCAAGTTTACTACCAAAGGTTTCACATTGATGCCAACCTCTTGTTCTTCAATTTTTGTGTTTTTTTTCTCTTCGTATGGTTATTAATTGATTTCGCGTTTTCTTTCTATCTTGTCCTACCTCATTTTCTTTTTCTTCTTAGAATTTTCCTTGTCTCTCTATCTTTCTCTCTCTCTCTCTCTCTCTTTCTCTCTCTCTCTCTCTCTCTCTCCCTGTGTGCGTGTGTGTGTGTGTGTGTTTCTCTGACTTTTTCCCTTTTGCTGTTCCTATTAACATTGTTGACAATTATAATATCTGTTCTGACCTTGTGTTCTACAAGGGAGTATTTCATTGAATGTGAGAGTCCAAAAGGGGGATTCTCTCGGCAAGGACGAAGTAAAGCTAATCCGAGCTGCACCCGTCAAGGAGGACGAAGTAAAGCTAATCCGAGCTGCGCCCGTACCAACACCGAAGCAAGTCACCTTTCTAATGGAATTCACGTCCAAAGATGCTGGTCCCACTGTGGAGGCCTACAATTTCTTCAAGACGCTGCAGCCTTTCACTGAGGTCTATTTTCCCGATTCAAGCCAAGAGCTAGTACATTTTCTTTCTTTCTTTCTTTCTTTCTTTACTCTTTCTGTATTCTTTCTGTATTCTTTCTGTATTCTTTCTGTATTCTTTCTGTATTCTTTCTGTATTCTTTCTGTATTCTTTCTGTATTCTTTCTGTATTCTTTCTGTATTCTTTCTGTATTCTTTCTGTATTCTTTCTGTATTCTTTCTGCATTCTTTCTGCATTCTTTCTGCATTCTTTCTGTATTCTTTCTGTATTCTTTCTGTATTCTTTCTTATTCTTTATTCTTTCTTTATTCTTTCTTTATTTTTTCTTTCTTTCTTTCTTCTTTCTTCTTTCTTTCTTTCTTTTTTTTCTTTCTTCTTTCTTTCTTTTTCTTTTCTTTCTTTTCTTTTTTCTTTCTTTTTCTTTCTTTTTCTTTCTTTCTTTCTTTCTTTCTTTCTTTCTTCTTTCTTTCTTTCTTTCTTTCTCTTCGTGTGTGCACGTATGTGTGTGTATGCGTGTATGCATGCATGCATGCTTGCGTATATGTATGTATGTAACCCATTTGCTAGATTCACAACGTTGGCCAAGCCAAGACCGCGATGGGTAGTTCGCTTTTCCACTGCTATCATATAATGTCTTTTGAACGCATGGACCAGGACTTGGAATGGCGATCGTGGCTAAGCTTGTCATGCATATGAGGGGGGAGGTGAGTTCTTTTTTGTTGTTTCTTCCTCAGCTGGATTCCAACTAAAAGATTTGGTGGCAGCAAAGAGTTGATGCCGCTGCTGATGATGCTGATTCACACGCTGCCATTTGTATTGCAAAAAATGTTTAACTTGTAGATCTCTATGAGCGGTCCCTCTGACCAGGGCTTAAGCATGCGGGTATGACGCAAATATTTTCGTAGCCACACAAACATACAAACATACATACATGCATACATTACACACAGCCACTGAGACGCATGTGTTATATGATATTATTTCTTATTAAACTATATTATACTAGATGATAGTATATTATATTATATTACATTGTATTAAATTACATTTCATTACATTACATTACATAATATTACATCATATGTTGGTCGCATCCCACAGAAGTAGCGATATGAGAACATCATTTTTCTTACGTACTTCAAATGCTCGCCATTAGTAGTTATATATTTCACAGTGAGCCATCGATGCTCTGAAGATCTAGAGCTGCCGTCACAATCATTGTGTTTACGTTGCTAGTACTACCCACTTTTACATTCGACCTTGTAGATCATTGTAAGAATTTGCAGGTTGAAATCCCATTCCAGGAGGCCAAACCCACAGAGCAACAGGTATAGGAAAAGAAAGCCGCTCTGTGCAATTGCAATTTGCTGCAGTCTTGTACGGGCTTTTACAAGTATAAATGGGGACACTGTGCATCTGATTAGGAGATCGCCCTGGAGGAGATACCACCCGGTCAAACATGCTTAAATAATCGTAATAATGTCGTGTTTTGTTGAATATTGTTGTTTTATACTTGCTGACACTAATACCGTCATTTGACATGGCTCTGTTGCTGTGTGTGTGTGTATGTGTGTGTTGATTTGCTTTTGTACTAAATTATTGCCATGATCATGACCTTCCCGATGCTGGTGGTGCGGGCTTGTTGTGTCTTCATATCGCAATTGCCTTGCCCCTGTGCTCTGTTTGAACATTTTCAATCTGCAGAGCTCAAGCCTGAGATCAAAACAGCGCCGCTCCCTTGCCGAATGGAAGTCCTAGTTGTGGTCCCAGCTTCTTTCTTAAGAAAGTAGCTTATAACAACTGATATTTCCCCGATTTGTTTTTTCCTGTGAAGCTGCGTGATTGCATACATACATACATACATACATGCCTTGGCCATCAGACACTTAGAACACCACGCCATAGTCTTTCGATAGATACATACATACATACATACATACATAGATGCATACATACCTTGTAGGAAGATAACTCGACCAGTGCTAGAGTCATGCTGGCCAGGTTGTCACAATACCAAGGAATTCAGGTCCGGACTCTACCTTATTCTCAACCTTCTATTTATTTGTACACAATATTGCATATGTAAGTATGTATCATCAGGTATGCATTTTGTAAACAACTTCTTCCATCCTCTCTTTCCGTTTGCTTTGTTTATCTGCGTGTCTGTCTCTTTCCAGCTTGAACATTCCATTGTGCGTTTTTTATTCTGGCAACATAGGTCATTGAAGCGAGGAATGGCAAGCAAGCTGTCGCCATGGTTCGATTTCGTACTGCTACTGCCAACCAACCCTGGTTATATATGTGCGGATATTAGATGGCCCATCGCATGGCTACCAAGAAGCGCTGCCCAGACCTGATTATGATGGTCTGGTGCCTTTGTGTAATATTATTTTGCTTCTTGTTCATCTGTTTACTTGCTAGTTTTAATTTGTTCTCTTTTTCTCTCGAATTTTCCTTTCGGCTGTTTTTGATTGCTCTTACGATGCTTCGATAAAGTATGCATTTGAGACGGACTGCCATTGAATCTTTTGTTCTTTCCATGTGCGCAGGATCTACAGATGCCAATAATGGACGGATACGGTATAAACCGTTCTTCAAGCTTCAAAGCCTGTGTACATTGAAATTATCACAAACAGAAGCAACGAAGAAGCTGTGCGCTATGAAATGCACCAGCCATATCGTGGTAAATCCCAATGCAGGGTGTAAGTATACTGTACCAAGTGCATCAAGCCTTCAACACCTACCTCCTGCATGTTTGTTACAGGGTTTGCGCTCCCTCCCAGCCACCGAACGGCGTGTTTTAGATTTCCTGTCGGCTGGAGCCATGGCTTACTATACCAAACGTAAAGTAATGCCTCGCAAAGGAAAGCACGTGCACGCAGTCTGTAGTGCTCATGGCCGATATTATCAAGCTAACCGCAAAGGGATTGTATTGCGAAAGAAAAGAAGCTTGCGATATTAAATGCTTAATTGCAAAAATGAAATGTTTCTTGCATAACAATCACTTTTTGGGCGCCACAATGAAAGCCAGTGATGATGCTTTTGCCTTTTTACTAGCGATGTCTGGCTCGAAACTGGAAGAGATACTGAAAAGGTTCTACAAAGGAACGCTTGCAAAGATTCTTTACTGTAAGATCATGCCCTAAACCTACAAATCTGAATAACCTCTTGTACCATTTTTCGTGCTGCGGGACAAGGATGACTAAGACTAGTCTTTGCCAACCGTCAACGACACTGAAGACCATGCCAAACTTGGTGCAATGTACAGCGAGCGCTAACTTAAAGTTCTAACATAAGTGAACAGTCAAATTTGGCTTCTTGAATCGGATCTGGGGCTCCCAGTGCTGCTTTCAACTTCGGGTCCACTGGCAAGCATTCAGCCGTCATGTTTGCAGAGGGGCTATAATCGTTTTTCGGGTGGTAATAATATTTATCATGCACAGCGGCTTATCACTAAGTACTCTTCAAGTTACCGCTAAGTTTTCGACTCAAAAGTTTAGGTGTTATGTCTTCAACACTTTTGGCTCACCGGTGTACAAGCAAATAATTTTAACTTTAATAATATAAACTGATATGTGGAAGATAAATACACTTGACTTTCCACAAGTAATCAATGTCAAAAATAAGTACTATCGGTCAGGTCAACCACAAAATTATAGCAATCAGGCGACCATTTCAAGTACTAAATATATAAAAAATGAGCAGTTAGACTTTCAAGTTTTCGTTTTATTCATTAAAAGGCAAGAGGCGACCAGCTGTCTAAGTTGACGGCCTGACCCTCTGACTTACTAGCTACTGTATATTGTATTCAAATCATCAAGTTTGAAAGTTCAGACGCCGCAAAAGTGAAAATTCAACCAAGGTCGCGGCTGAAATTCCAACCGGTGCAAAACCTATAATTAAAAATATATATGTATTTAACATTTGAATGTGGAGTCGCTAGCAATGATACTCCGACTGTCAACTTGACTACAATTGGTTTTATTGATTCAGTGTGACTAACGGCTAAGGCACTGATATACTGCATCTCAAGTCGGACAGTGTCCTTCAAGTGCCGACGTCAACTACTAGTATGGAAAGCTTACGGTCACTGATATTGCCGGATACAGTCTGACTGATGACAGGCCTGTCACAGATTGAGTGAGCTGTCGAGCCTCTTAGAAATAGAGAGAGAGAGAGAGAGAGAGAGAGAGAGAGAGAGAGAGAGAGAGAGAGAGAGAGAGAGAGAGAGAGAGAGAGAGAGAGAGAGAGTCGAAGAGAGAGAGAGAAAAGGGGGGGGGGGGGGGGGGGGGGGGATTTGCATTTGGAGGCAGAAAGAGATGATTTCAGACTCAGAGATTATGGCGTGGCAGAGAATGATTCAGTGTTGATGCAGTGATGCCAGTCAGTGTTGTCGTTGTTGCTGTTGTGTTGTCATTGTTCAAGGTTGTTGTTGTTGTTGTTCAAACTGCTGTTGTTGTTTCTGTTCAATCATTGTACATGTTTTTGTTGTTGCTGATACTCATAAGCCTAGTAGAATAAAAGGAGGCAGGGCTATTGCCACGCACGCGCATAGTAGCCTTTTAAAAGTGCCCACTGGTTCCAAGCTGTTCGAGTTAGACTGTGTCAAAAGATGACGAAAGTGACTGAAAACTTTGTTTTCTGTGACAGAATTTTCAGTAAATCGTAGCCCATGTTTGGGGAGAACTTGATGATAGTTGCCTTAACGATTTTGTGAAAATAGATTTCGGATACCTGCATTGGAAAAGAAGTTGGTATACTGCTTCCTCCAATACCTCATTATTGGTTGATTGATTTCGGTACATCCCAAGCATCTCTTTGATAGTCGCCGTTCTCACTCTATTGTCAGTGTACGACGATAATGGTGGGAGGCGTGGATATGGTGTTGTACCATTACTAATCAAGAATTTCCAATTTTTGAAATGCGGGCGAGAATGAAAGCCAAAATATAACTTCTTACCAATTCTTAAGTCACTCCCAGCAAAAACAAGTTTATAAAATCGTTCGTCAACATCTACTTCTTGTTTTTCAAGCTCTAGACCACCCGTGTATACGGGTTGCGCGTGCTTATATTCTAGATGCCTGAGTGACTGTATGCGGGGTGTCAGACTTTTTAAAAATGTTTGGTCGTCTGATGGAGTCACAAGAAGAAAAAGTAGATCGTCAACCTGTCGAATGCCGTATACAAATTCAGATAGATTTTGTCTACGAAGTACAGTAAGAAATCTAAACTCATCAAAAATACATTTTATTTGTGCCAATGGGGAAGAAAGATAGCCTCCGATCGGGCAACCTTAACTTGCTGAAAGCAAGCGTTCCCCATCATGAAGTAAGTATTGTTCAGATCCATCTCGACTATGTCGAGTAAGTCCTGAAAACTGAAGACGACATAGTCGTCTCGTGAGGCACTATGGTGCCAACCTACATCATGTTTCATCCTTCCATTCACATCAAGTCGCAACGTTTTTGACACTTGTATTTTTTCCTCTCCAAGCTTTCCTCTTTTTCCAGTGGCTTCATAATGACATAAAATCATGAAAAGCCAGTGGATAGACATGATGATCTCTTTGTTATCTAGCCAAGTGAACATTTGTTTCACATCAAATGACAAAGCTTGTACCTTCAATTCGACGTTCAAATTCTTTTATAATTTCTTAAACAAAGTCTGGGCTTTTTTCATTTTTCCTTTGAGATCTGAAAGCTTATTGAGAGTGAAGTTTGGCACGTATTTTGTGACTTGCATAACGAGAAAGTTCAAGGCTTTGGCCGCGTATTTTAGTGTCTTTCGACCTTGTGAGCGAGACTGAATACAAATTAATCGTGTTTTGTTTTCCGGATCTTTGTTTTTTTGGAGATGTCATAAGTATTAATAACTTTGTTGACCTCCCCTTTCTTATTCAACGGAGCAAAGCGACCGAGATTTCTTTTATTGTATTCGTGTCTGTACTTGCGTAAAATCTTTTGTTCTGTCATGCTGACTGCTTTGAAACACGGGGATTCTACCACTTCTTGTTTCAACCTTTGTCATAGCATAACAGGGCATTCTACCCACAACTGGCTTTTGTTTTTGTCGAGGTCCTTTACAACCAGTTTGTTCTTTTCGACGTAATTTTTCACTGATTGTAAAGTATTCCAACTTATTCTTTGGTTTTTATTTGCAGTATGCTTTCCGAAATTTTGCTGGTTTTTATCCCATAAATTTTGCAAATTTCGTAAAATGATATTGCCTGCCGCTTTTGTTGTTCCCATGGATTGCAGTATAGTGAACAATGCATGTTTTTCTGTCTGAATCTGTGCATCTTGTTGCTGATTTATGTTAGTCAATTTCGAACGGTCGGTCCGACCATCAGCCTGACTTGGCCTTTTACCAAAAATGATGTCACGAATTTGGGCAACATACTTTTTGACACCGATCCAGAATTCTTTTTGCGCATCGTCACAGTCGAGAGAGGGAATTGCGGATGCATGTAGTCTACCTACTATTCCCATCTCTCCTTCCATGTCTTTCAGTCTCGAACTGAATGCTTTCCATTTTTGCAAAGTGGGGAGCATTTAGGTTGTTCGAAAAACTGAAAGTCAAAACCGTCAATCCACATGTGAATGTTTATCAAAGTCTTCGCAATAGATGGTGAGTTCTTTTGTACTATCTTTGCAAGTAATAGTACAGACATCCGTGTTTGTTGTGGCATGGTGACGTGTTGCAGAATGATTGCTGGTATTGCTTTGAGCTCCTTTCTGGGTAGGTGTTCTATGAACAGCATTTTCATAGAATAGTTAGAGCTCTTGAGGATCTCTGGGTAACGTAGAAGTCGAGATCTGACAATAGACGCAATTCGTTCTTTGATTTTCCAGTGAGGCATTTGTTGAGTCTATGCCCATACGTGTATTGCCTGCTGTCTGGTTGCTTTCTTCATATCACGTTCCCATGCTTTTGGATGATACCATAGCTTTTCGACATTGACTGCCTTGTCAAGAACTGCTCCTCTTGAGTCAATTCGCAAGGCCAATGGTTGTCTATTTAATAATAATACCTCTTTGGCTAGAGGAGGATAAACGACAATATGCCCCAGTCCAAGTTAGAGACGAGTGTGACTGTCGTTGTGTTTGTTGTGCTCGTTCATTTGGCTCATATAGTTTTGTGTTGCGGTACACCCTGTTCATATAGTCAGAATCTGTTTTATCTCCTCCTTTTCCATATCTTGTCACCATGATCTTGTCCTTATTGTCATAGTGATCAAGAAGGGAGATCAAAGAGGGAGATAGAAGTGTTGAGTGATACCGTTACACCCCACCCATAAAGTTAGATTGGCAATACGATTGTGCAATCCATTGAGCATCCAGCATAACTTTGAGCAACATTGAGCAGCCTTGCGCCCGCACACACATGGTTTTGCTTTTTTGCGTTCTCGTATTGGGAGAGACTGCGAAGTGTGTGGCTTGTATGTCTTGTTTACTTTGAAGTGTTGCATGTAAGCTGGTCGTTTTTTATTCATTTTTGGCGTTAGCCATTGAATGAAGGACTTTTCTGTTTGCACCCGAATTGACTTTGAATGGAGCTTCTCACCTTTTGTTTTGTAAGGTAGTTTGCCCAGGTTCAATATGATTACTGAAATAAAGTGTTCATAGCCAAACTGACCGGCCATTCTTGACAGTTGCTGGTCTGAGTGAGAGCTGGATTTAGAATGCTGCCATGCTCGCATTTGTCTGAATTCCTGTTTCATTCTAGACAAGAAGTTTGACGTCTCACCCACGTAATCTAAACTTGTCAGTGGTGAGTAAATGTAGGAGACAACCAAAACGTTTGCTCCATGATTATTACCCGGTTGATCGAGAAAATCGAAAGCATGTAAGCTGTCGACGTTCGGAATAGAATTAATCATCGTCAGCTTAGCTTTTATCCATTTCAAATCCGTCACCGGTATGAATGCCATTGTCAGAAAGTGTTGTACCATCATAGACAACCGGAATACTTTCCATACTATTCTGCCGTGCGAAGTCGTTGCCAGCGATTTAATTTTAATACAGTAAAAATTTGCTTTTCTAAGAAGGATGTTTACCAGAGATTTGCTAGAGGTGCAAACGCTATTGCTACATCGTTTGTCATTTTTTCCACTAGTGCTTGTACTGGAGTTAAGGTTTTTTTGAGAGGGGTAGGCAAGTCTTGGGTAGATTCTTCGCACTCGCCTGCACAGTGCATAAAGTCTAGTAACGCACTGCGTCAAGTCTCCCCCGTCTCCCTAAGTGTTTTTCTTTGCCGCGGCTCTGGATTTTGCCGCTTCAGATGGTGAGGATGTGACAGTAGTTGGAGTCGTGCTACCTGCCTTAGCTTTTTTCGCTGATTGTGGCGGAGACAGCTGCTGTTGATTTTCGTTTCTTTCCAACTACTCCTGTTTTGTTCGGAGTAGAAGATGCAGTCGCAGATGTCTCCGACTCTGGCTCCGACGTCGACGCAGACTCAGACGAGTTATCGCTATCGTTATCTTCGGTTTGTTTGCGACCCAGCTGTTCCAAGATCGGTGCAGTCATCGTGTCTTTGACTGACGTTTTCTCTTCGAGCAGATCCATCTTCGCGATTGCCAGTTTGATGAACTTGGCTCCGTCGATCTCCTTTTCTTCTTCGGGAGCTACTGAGATTGGAACCTGACGATAATCTGGCAGCACCATGTCGAAAGTTTCGAAGAAAGTCTTGGTCTTGTCGAGAATGGTGCGGAAAGCTAAGCGAATCCGGTCGCTCATTGCTTCAGTGTCCAAACCTAGTTTGGCCAACACGGCGTTGCTCTCCGAATCCCCTCTGGAATATGGATTTGGGAACTCTTGGTTTGAGATCAACTCGTCGATGTAATCGAGAACAAGAGAAGAGACCCCTTGGATTGGAAATTTCGAGCCTGCCTCTTCAAGGAAATCCCGGTTGGTGAGCTCGACGCCATCCGTCACCGCCTGCTTAGTCATTTCTACGAAGCGACTAAAGCAATAGACCGCTGGTGTAATCGCATAGCGGACCTTCCCAAAAAGGTTAGCATAATTGTAACCTTTCGGCAACTGTTGAAGCAATTTGGCCAGTTTTGGGTCCACCAGACCAATTGCGTAAACGAGACGATCCACCCTACCGCCAGCTAGCGAGAACAAACCGCTGCTTGTTCGCTTTTCCCACTTCTGCGGAATGACATTCATCTCTTTGACGTAATTGACATTTGTGTGAACCTTCCAAAACAAGGTAGTAGTAGCATTGAAGTCATCTAACTCCCCTTGAAAGTTCGAATGCAGAGCAGATGATTTTTTGGCTCCTTGTCGGTTGTAGTTGCTTTGTTTTGTTTTTCATTTGATTGCTTTTTTGGAGACGGAATTTTTAGCCCACTCAGCAAGTCTGTCATCTTGATTGCGGCTCCCTCGGTTGCGTCAGACTCTCCTTGTTTTTGTTGCTTTTTCCCTTTAGGAGGAATTTGTTTTCTTCTATCTCCAGGCTTTGTAGGATTCTTGGAGCTCATAGATGTAACACGCTGAGAAGCGACAAACAGCTGAATATTACTTGAATACAATATACAGTAGCTAGTAAGTCAGAGCCTGGGTCAGGCTGGCAACTTAGACAGCTGGTCGCCTCTTGCATTTTAATGAATAAAACGAAAACTTGAAAGTCCAACTGCTCATTTTTTATATATTTAGTACTTGAAATGGTCTCGGCCTGATTGTTATAATTTTGTTGTTGACCTGACCGATAGTACTTATTTTTGACATTGATTACTTGTGGAAAGTCAAGTGTATTTATCTTCCACATGTCAGTTTATATTATTAAAGTTAAAATTATTTGCTTGTACACCGGTGAGCTAGTAGAATAAAAGGAGGCAGGGTTACTGCCATAGTAGCCTTTTAATTGATTTGAATTTTTGAAATTGACTGCTATATGCGCCCGCAAAAATGACGTAAATCATCAAGTTTTAGCGACTCTTGAAATGTTACCGTTAGGGGGGTTTAATAAGTATTCGTAAGCCGATAAGGACTGTTGCCAGAGCCTCATCTGCCTCCAGGTGTTGGCTCCGAAACCGGGTCTTAACCCCCAAATGAGAGAGAACCGAATCCGAGGACCGGAACCGTCAAAAGAGGAAAGACATGTGGCCGAGCACGACTGGCCGAACACGTGAGGGCAGCCTTCTGTGTGAAAGGGTAGTTTAACAACAGCCGGGGGGGGGGGGGGTAGATTTTCCAGTGATTTTGGTTAGTTGGTTTGTTGGACACGTGTTGGTCGTGGGTTCGTTGGCGTGTTGGGTACTCGTTGGTACTGTATATGATTTCGTTGGTCGTGTGTAGGGATCGTTGAGTACTCGTTGGTGCTGTATATGATTTCCTGGGAATCGAGGTGCGATCAACGAGTCTATGCACGCAAGTTCGCTGGACATTGGTGAGCTGGCGGAGGAGTTCCTTGAGTGTTGTGGTTGGGTGACCACTGTAGTTGCACTTGGTCAGGTGCGACGCTGCAGTAAGACGGTTGGTTGGGGTTTCCAGCTTGGGGAGTAAGGGTGATCTCGGGTTTCGGGCATGCATATATTAATTTCCAAATCGTGAGGATGTGGTCATGGCAGAGCTCAGTGAGGTCGCGGTATACTGCGGTGGCTTGATGGGCGAGATCTGTCTTCTGGTCGTAAGTTTAAGTGACCAAGTTGCTAACTTAAAATGTGGACTTTGCAGAGACTAGGCCGAAGTGGGGCTCCGTCACGGTGGATAAATCTCTGGGAATCCCTGTCTAGGTTTTGCATTTTATTCCGACTAGTTGTATTCCAGATCGAGTTTTTCCTGCAGCCTTGGTATCAGGGTAGATGCTTGATTGCCATGTTAGATGCAGAGCAGCGAGATGCGGAACAGCACGAGCAGCGAGGGCTGCTAGGTAAGGTCCCTGCTAGTCTGATGTACAGTCACCGTAGCGGGGTAGCCACTTGCTAGTAGGTGACAAGATAAGGAATTGTGTAGATGTTTTTGTGGTCGGTGACATGCTATCGGGGTTGTTGATGGATTCTCGGATAAGACCATGAAGTGCGGTCTGGGTCCCCGTTCCTGATAACTAGTCCAGTGTTATGTGGACATATTATCGGTGCCGGTGACCGGGACAGTTTAGTCTCACCGGTTGGGTCGGACCAGCA
>WBZZ01000603.1:657500-660000 GCA_019918135.1 Paulinella micropora
ACCTTAATCTTGATCTCTTACGCCCTACAAAACAGGTATGTGACTTTCTTGCAATCAATAATCTCTTCACCACAATCAAAAATCCCACCCGCAAAGCAAAGAGTCATACATTGCTTGATGTTATCTTAACGACACTCACTTCCGATATCACATCTGATGTCTTACCTACATGCATCTCTGATCACCACCCCATCTATGCCATCTTTCACACCCCAATCACACATAAGAAAAATAATAATAAAATCCTAAGTAATAGAGATATGAAGATAAGAAAGAAATAGTAACAGAAGAAATAATTAAAGAACTTAAGCAAGTTCTTGACCCAGAACTAAATAACGACACGCCTAATAATTATATCAATAAGATACATACAGTTATAAAGACAGTGGTTGAAACGTATGAAAAACGTATAAAGAAGCGAAAATGGAAACCATTGGTGCAATAATGAAATTAGAGTTATGATTAAGAAGCAAAGAGAACTATATGAAATAAAAATAGCATGCACAAGTTAAAAGTAATAGAACTAAGTATAATAAGCATAGAAATAAAACTAATAGAGAGATTAAGAAAGCTAAGAAAGCATACATGACTGCCCTAATGAAAAGATTACGTCACGATCCAAAAAAACGTATGAATGCGTTGAGAAAGCTGATCCCACAGACACAGGGTCTGAAGACGTCGCCCACCCAGCTCCGCGTAGATGATAAGGTAATCACGACCCCAAAGGTATTGCCAATGCACTCAACAAACACTACACGACGGTCGGCTCCAAGTTCAGTGCCCAAATCCCCAAGAACATAAAGTCAGAGAAGAGGAAATAGACCTAACAGAGAAACAACTGCCTACTTTACCCAAACGCATCCCGCAGAATGATGTAGTCGAGACACTGAAAGCAATAAACAGAAACAAAGCAGAAGATATAAACAAAATAAAGCCAGCCATAATGCAAGACCTTACAGAATACATTGCCCCGATATTAACCAAGCTCTTTAATAAAGCTATAGAACATAACCAATACCCAGATGCACTAAAAATAACTAAAGTTATTGAAATATATAAAGCTAAAGATAGAACGCTGCCTGAGAACTACAGACCTATCTCGCTACTGCCGATCATCGCTAAGGTCTTTGACACTATACTCAACAAGCAACTGATGACCCACCTTACCAGGTACGACATCCTCTCCCGAACTCAATATGCTTTCCGGCCATTCGAACACGACAATCACCACACAAACCATCCTAAACCACATCCAAAACCTCCAAGGCCCAGGACGGTATGTAATTGCTCTATTTATCGACCTATCGAAAGCTTATAACACCATCGATCATGAAACACTCATCCATAAACTACGAAATAATATAAATTTTAGCGATAACACCACCACCTTTTTCAAATCATACCTCACAAAACGATACCAAACCGTATATACCCACTATGCTCGTTCCTACCCACGCAAGATCACACATGGGATCCGCAAGGTAGCACACTCTCAACAACGCTCTTCATTCTATACATCAACGATATTATACTCTCACTAACACACGGGAAAGTCTGTGCATATGCAGATGATACCACACTCATTATTGCTGCTAAGAATAAAGAGCAACTCCAAGAACAAGCACAAACTGATACAACTAACCTTGTCCGCTACTTCCACAGACATAACCTAGTACCCAACCCCACCAAAACCTCCTACACCATTTTCCACAAGCCATGAATAGAAGGTGCAGCTCGACTTGACTATCGACGGCAAGAAGCTCCAACAACGAAAGGTGAAAGTATTGGGTACAATCATCCAAAGCAACCTATCCTTCCGTGAACATATACAATCTATTGTCGTCCCTCTTCAACCGTTTGTCCAAATGTTTCGCTATGTGAACAGCCTTCTCCCCACCCATATCCTCCTCCAACTCTATTATGCACATGTATACCCCCTACTTATGTATGGTATCTCTATATGGGGATCTGATAAATACAACACCATTATACATCCACTTATCATCATCCAAAAACGCATAGTCCGTCTGATCTGCCTCAAATCATGGAGAACACCTACCAAACCACTTTTTGCCAAACTACGCCTACTCAACATACTTAACATGTATAAATATAGCGTATGCATGGATGCACACTCCCTTATTTACCCAGCCTTCAAGGCTTTTCTCCCCCTCCATTACAACAACATCCGACCAATCACAGCTGTTCATAACTACAACACTAGGCGATCATCAAGGAAACACATGTACAACGACTCTAAGACTGGTCAGTACAGCAGAGCCGCACAAGCACAATGGGATAAGCTACCAGGACATCTAAGAGATATCTCTTACAAAGCTGAATTCAAAACTGAACTCAAGGCGTATCTCTTACAACTGCAGCAATCATGACACTGCCTACGGGCCTAAAGAGGGCGTTGGACACTGTGGGACAAGTTCAGCGTTGATCACATCCTAA
Organism: Paulinella micropora; assembly: GCA_019918135.1. Lineage (NCBI taxonomy): Eukaryota > Cercozoa > Imbricatea > Euglyphida > Paulinellidae > Paulinella > Paulinella micropora. Next base: position 659,958 of record WBZZ01000603.1, read on the forward strand.
GCCGGAGTGTGGTTGGCCAAACCCCCTTAGGGAGTCACCTCGT
>WBZZ01000603.1:665000-667500 GCA_019918135.1 Paulinella micropora
ATCATACACCCACACCTCACATCTCTTCCCCCCAAGGTAAACAAACACTTCTCTATATATCATACGAATATCCGTGGTATAACAGGAAGCCACCAAACCCTACTTAACCATCTATCCAACCCTGACTGCACTCACTTCATCCCAGACATTATATCACTTACTGAATCAAAAATAACACCAGGTACACCACACACTCACTTCCCAATCCCAACATACACATCCTATCATACCACAGATGTGTCCATCTACTATAAAAACGATATGCACATCACAATCTCTGAATCTAAAATCTCAAAAGCCTCTGGCGTAATCATGCAGATACACAGCACAGAACATAAAAATAATCCAATCCACACCATATTCCATATCTACAAAAGACCACTCTCACAATCCTACGACTGCGCTTTCTTCCAAGAGCTCCAAAACTACATGCAAGGTATCCTCTCTGCCTCCCCACACACGAGCATCACGATTGTTGGTGACCTTAACCTTGATCTCTTGCGCCCTACAAAACAGGTATGTGACTTCCTTGCAATCAACAACCTCTTCACCACAATCAAAAATCCCACCCGCAAAGCAAAGAGCCATACATTGCTTGATGTTATCTTAACGACACTCACTTCCGATATCACATCTGATGTCTTACCTACATGCATCTCTGATCACCATCCCATCTATGCTATCTTTCACACCCCAATCACACATAAGAAAAATAATAATAAAATCCTAAGAAATAAGAGATATGAAGACAAGAAGGAAATAATAACAGAAGAAATAATTTATGAACTTAAGCAAGTTCTTGACCCAGAACTAAATAACGATACTCCTAATAATTATATAAATAAAATACATACAGCTATTAAGGCAGTGGTAGAAAAATATGAAAAGCGTGTAAAGAAACGAAAATGGAAACCATGGTGCAATAATGAAATTAGAGCCATGATTAAGAAACAAAGAGAACTGTATGAAATAAAAATAGCATGCACAAGTTAAAAGTAATAGAACTAAGTATAATAAGCATAGAAATAAAACTAATAGAGAGATTAAGAAAGCTAAGAAAGCATACATGACTACCTTAATGGAAAAACTAAGTCACGATCCAAAAAAACGTATGAATGCGTTGAGAAAGCTGATCCCACAGACACAAGGTCTGAAGACCTCGCCCACCCAACTCCGCGTAGATGATAAGGTAATCACCGACCCCAAAGGTATTGCCAATGCACTCAACAGACACTACACGACGGTCGGCTCCAAGGTCAGTGCCCAAATCCCCCAAGAACATAAAGTCAGAGAAGAGGAAATAGACCTAACACAGAGAAAACTGCCTCCCTTTACAGTCAAACGCATTTTGCAGGATGATGTAGTTGATACACTGAAAGCAATTAACAGAAACAAAGCAGAAGATATAAACAAAATAAAACCAGCCATCATGCAAGACCTTACAAAGTACATTGCCCCGATATTAACAACGCTCTTTAATAAAGCTATAGAACATAACCAATACCCTGATGCACTAAAAATAACTAAAGTTATTGAAATATATAAAGCTAAAGATAGAACGCTGCCTGAGAATTACAGACCTATCTCGCTTCTGCCGATTATTGCTAAGGTCTTTGACACTATACTCAACAAGCAACTGATGGCCCACCTTACCAGGTACGACATCCTCTCCCGAACTCAATACGCCTTCCGACCACACTCGAACACAACAATCACTACACAAACCATCTTAAATCACATCCAAAACCTCAAAGGCCCAGGAAGGTATGTACTTGCTCTATTTATTGACCTATCGAAAGCCTATGACACTATAGATCATGAAACACTGATCCATAAACTACGAAATAATATAAATTTTAGCGATAACACCACTACCTTTTTTAAATCATACCTCACAAAACGATACCAAACAGTATTTACCCAATATGCTCGTTCTTATCCACGCAAGATCACACATGGGATCCCGCAAGGTAGCACACTCTCAACAACGCTCTTCATTCTATACATCAATGATATTATACTTTCACTAACACACGGGACAGTCTTTGCATACGCAGATGACACCACACTTATCATTGCTGCTAAGAATAAAGAACAACTCCAAGAGCAAGCACAAACTGATACAACGAACCTTGTCAACTATTTCTACAGACATAACCTAGTACCCAACCCCACCAAAACCACCTACACTATCTTCCACAAGCACGAACAGAAGGTGCAGCTCGACTTGACTATCGACGGCAAGAGGCTCCAACAAGAACGAAAGGTAAAAGTATTAGGTACAATCATCCAAAGCAACCTGTCCTTCCGTGAACATATACAATCTATTATATTCCGCCTTCAACCATTCGTCCAAATGTTTCGTTATGTGAACAGCCTACTTCCCACTCACATCCTCCTCCAACTTTACTATGCACATGTATACCCCCTACTTATGTATGGTATCTCTATATGGGGATCTGATGACTACAACACCATTATACATCCACTCATTATCATC